>JAJONR010003842.1:0-74782 GCA_029582245.1 Solanum etuberosum
AAAAAAAGCCTAAATAGTTCCTTATTTTTGGGCTTGAAACTCAAAATCATCCTTGTTCTTCTATATAGAGCACAATTAGTCCTTATTTTTAACTGGAAAAAGCTAGTGGGAACATACTTCCAGCCGTCATTTATTAGAATCTGCTCTGCCATCAGCGTGTTGCTTACTGCACTTTTTTTCCCATGTTATATTACTGTGTATTTACTCTTTTCATTTTAATAGATGTAGCAAGGATATCATAAAGTGCTTTAAGTGAAAAAAGATGAGAACGGTGAGATTATAAGAGGCTAATAGCCAATTTTGTGAGATATATTATTTCTCTAATCTTTGTTCAAGATGTCACAAGCAAGTAGTTATGATGAAAGGTTGTGATTGTGTGGTCAGTGGTGTATGTTAGGTGACTGCTCTAGGGCTGGGTTTATGTTAGTTAATGTGCTAGGACTTGTGTCTTCTCAGCACTTTAGGTAGGTTTCCTGCAGTTTTTACTTTGCAGTTTGCACAATGAGAACACTAAGGTAGGTTTGCCGCAGTTTTTACTAGTTTTGTTAAATGTGTTAGAACCTGTCATCTTTACTATGTCGTCTTGTAATTGCTGTGCGGTTGACCTCTGGTTGGCTATGCCTTTTTTTCTTTTTCTGAAGCAATATGCTTATATCCATTTACATGATATATTCTATACTCATATATCACATTGCTTCTTGTTTGTGCAGTTTTTGTGGCGCCCTAGGCCACCATCCTTCTTGAGTAAGGAGAAAGAGGAAGAGATTGCTAAGAACTTGAAAAAATACAGCAAGAAGTATGAAGCAGAGGATCAGGATGTTTCATTGCTGTTGAGTGAGCAAGATCGTGAGAAGCGAAAGAAGCTGAAAGAAGAATGGGAAGCATGGATTAATGAGTGGAAGCAGTTGCATGAAGAGGAGAAAATGGAGAGGGAAAAGTTGTGTGATGGGGAGGCCAGTGATGAAGAGGAGGAATACGAGGCAAAGGAAGTTGAAGTAGAAGAAATACTAAAGGTTGATGAGGAGGTTATTCCTTTTGAAGAGAGCCAACAGTGAATTCAAGAGTTTGAGAATTCCCAGTCCAACATTTTCTGCGACAGCCACGAAGGAGAAACAAACTGAGCTTTAGGTAGGAAGGATATTTGGTTAAAAACTCCCCTTTTTTTCGTTTTTTCCCGACTCATTTTCTTTCATTTCATTGCTTGTTGGTTATACTATTCGGAGTTTTGTCTGTTAGTCAGAAATTCCTGTTGCCAATGTGCAATGAATTTGATTACAGAAACTTTTTCATTATATTTTTGTTGGGTATCTATCTGCAAGGATTTTTCCTGCCAGTTAGTGATTTTTGTGCAAATGCATGTGAGTATATTAAAATTGTGCATAATAAACTGTTCACTACATAAACATACATTTTAAGCCTTTGAAAATTTCATCCAACTTTACCCAATTACCTGAACATCATAGCTAAGAAAACAGAGACAAAGCATCATTTCTCTCTCCCTCAGTTTTCATAGATCCATTACCAGACACCAAAACCTTTCCTTATCAGATACAAAATTAGCATATAACAATTTTTATCTCAAAAAATTAACATAACTCATCATATCAATGCCTAGATTGAAAACCATGTCGACAACGAAAAGTATTTAGGACATGTTTTTAATAATACAAAGTCTTAATTTTTTTCCCTTTCCCCTACTCAATTGTGTTCGATCTTTTTGAGCTGATGTTCTCTTGTATAGAAAAATCCAACATTGAAATTCAAATCTGAAAGTAATTTCAACAGAATCTTCCAACAAATCTCTTTCTTCATCAAAAGATGATGGGGATACGGAGGGACAAAGCTTTGTACATAGATTTTCCATGTATATTTCACCTGATTTTGTATGTGTCTAGGTATATTAATATCAGTTCAAAACAAGAATTGGGGTAAGTGGTCGCTCCCATAGTCCCATACCTTAGTTTAAGAGTGAATTACTTTTCAGGTTAACTTTAAGGGACTGAATGTGTATTTTTCATATTTTCTCTGGTGAGAGAAGGTTGTGTAATGAATCTATGGCGGTACTTGGCCCATAAGTATCAAAATAAAGATAAAGACGACTGGGCCAACTTGGTATTATCGTCACAGAGCCTACTTCAGAAACGAATTTTAGTTTGCTAGTTTGATAATTGTAGGGAATTTGAGAATTCTCAACATATTTTAATAACAGTTTTTACTTAATTGGCTAAATGCAATAGATACTGGCTCCATGCTTTACCTTTATTTATGTAGGTAAGAAAAATATTGGTCTATGACATAATGCCTCTAAACTGAAGATGCAAATTTAAAATTTAGACCAATGCCAGTCATTTCGGTTACTGATGAAAGTGTAAAATATACTAGCCTTTAATCCAACAAATCATCAGACGTTCTTTGATACGTTTGGTCTTGAACTTCATTTCACAGTAGAATTCTCTGTTTTTTACAAAAGAATGGGTGGCTGGGTGTGGTCTCAATATTTACATTTACATTAGAGAAGTATATTTTGCAATAATTTACATGACCGCAAATCGCAAAATTGGGTGCAATATCTTTATCATCATCTCAGCTTGGAGCATCTTCTCAATTCTGGTTTATGAGCAATATCCTTCTTGGAGACGCTTAAAATGCCACCTTGCTCTTCCACCTTTTCAATAAGAAGCTTAAGCAGAGGCACGTTCGACAACGTAATGCATGAACCTACCATTATCAACTTCTTCTGTTCAATCAACAAAGAGAAGTACATTATTACTTATGAATCGGGATGAACTTGTGCAAAAAGTTTCAAAAAGAAGAAAAATTCCATTCAGAGGAACCGTATCTAAACCTTGGCACGAGTAAGAGCCACGTTAATCCTGTGCCAGTCTCCAAGCAATGAAGAAATGTAGTTCCTTGGATTTTCACTTGACCTTACGAAGGACAGCAGAATGCAATCTTTATCTCTTCCCTGCAAACATAGATTAAAACTAGGACAATTAGGAGCAGCAAGGTACAAGTTTCTACCTAAGAGGCTAAGACATTAGTGGTCACATTATTTGATGCAACTGCAAGGCATTCAAGCCACAGAAAAATGACTCTAGAGGCAAGCCGAGTAGATTGGATCATTCATGATTTGCAAACGAGCATTTGGGAGGCTAATAACTGGAACAAGATAATCTTAAACGGTTGAGGACAGATGGGGAACCAATTGTACGAGGACTTAAGTAGCTTTATCTAGGGCCAAGTCAGCATTGAACGAAAGCTAGTGTCTCCGAAGTAGCATTGTTAGATTAGACTTCTTGTTCTGGGCTAGGGTGTTGTGAAGTTTTAGGCTTCCGAATTTCTGTTTCATAAATGGAAAGCCAGCCATTTTTCTGCCTTCTTTCAGCTGGCATTCAGGCTCTTATAGCCATATCAAAACCATATACTAGACTAACCTAGGTATATAATTGACAACTACTAAACATGTCAAAGGATAACCCTAGACAGCTATGCTTCTATTTAGGCTGGTCTACTGATTTTCTTTCCCTTCTATTATCCCATGCGGTAAAGCAGCTTCTTCTTCTGAATAAGAAAAGTTGAAAACTGAAGATGTTTTTTGAGAATGTAATCACATCAGCATAAATATTACCTGGTATTTATCAATTGTATGTATCTCCACTGATGTGGACACAGCTTGCCGGATAAGATCTGCCTGAGAATTGTAGGGTGTAATGATGCCTATATCTTCCTCCAATATACCTCTGCTCAACAATCTACACACGATCTGTAGGCCAAAATAATTATACAGAAATTGGAGCTTAATATTTTCTTGTTATCCGATGCTAATGGTCATTAAAATGTTCATGGAAGAAGCAAGAGGCATTCACACCTCGGCAATGATATTTGCTTCCACTGGGTTATTTACAGCTTTCCGGTCATTTGTTTCAAATGCAAGCAACAAATCTAGTTTGGAAACAAGGATGATGCGACAGTTTAGGACAAGGACATAAACTTCATTTGACAAGCCTGCATAATTTGACTTGAGATAGAGATTTGCCCAACCTGTGTTTATAAAGACGACGGGTCTGTTTGGATTCATAGCCTGTCAAGACCAATCAGACCAGATTATTTCACAGAATAGAAAAGCAAGCAGTTGGGGTATCAACCCTCACAATTCATACAACATATTTTCTGGAAGGAATAGAATTTCTTAAGATGAGGTCATCCTCGTCAAATATTGCTCATACCAAATCACTGCACCAAATCTATCCTTTAACTACATTCCCATCATGACCTTTGTACACAAAATTGAACTCCTTGTCTTTGCCCTACCACTTTGTACAAAATTGAGAAACTGTGGACAGCGACAATATACTCTTCAAAAGACAAGAGAATTAACCAACAATTCTGTCTCATTAATACAAGGTTAGCGAAGAACATGTTTGTAGGCTATTTTGTTTTTCCCTTGGTTTAAACATATTAGATCAATCAAATAATTATCCAAAAGCGTCACGATTCACAAGTAGTAGAGCTTCAGTTAGAAACTGGATCTTTTTATGTTTCAGTGTTAGGACATAAACGAATGGTAAGCAAAAGACGTATCGCAATGTGTCTATATACCAGATGGAAACGCTAAAACTAGAGATGCACTAGGTTTTTACTTGACCCCTCTTTCATTTGAGTGCATATACTGTCTTTAGAAAAAGAGAAAATTTTAGTGACACTCATCTAGATTACCGAGCAATATTCACCAAAATAAGCACATTGAAAAAGTACATATAAATGGAAGCGTAATACTCTAAGATGACGGCTACACTGTGGTTATGACATGATACATGAGAATATGACCAGACTTACTCCTTGAGAAGCAATTAGAAAGTGCAGATTAGTTTGTGAATGTCAGAAGAACAAAATTTGCTAGTATTAACTTAGCAGAGAAGAACCAGCAGCTCAGACGCTTAACTTATTTACAGGAAAGAACTTATGAGTGCTCAAACAATGACAAGTTTCACCAGGTGTATAATTCCCATCCAAAGATCAGTCACTTTAGAAGGCGCAGGCCTCTTTGGAACATGTATTGAATAAAGTAGCATCAAAGTTGGAAGCAACCTCTATTTTCCATCCTATGTCATTCTTTCCAGATGAGGCAGGCCTCTTATGTTAGGATCAGTACTAAAATAAAGCAGCATCAAACTTAAAAGCAATGACATCAGTGACTAGTACCTCCTTTATCCACTTAGGCCCAGATGGCAATCCTGTGTACTTGATTTTGGCATTTTCTACTTCAGAAGAACCACATCGCAATCTGTTACCATATATCAAGGCATTTGATAATTCCATTATCGCTGCACACATGCGGTACTGCAAGTTGTAGCAATGTAGTGGCAACTATATCAAACTGGACCAACGTCAGAGGTGGAAGGAAACAACAGCTTACTGAATTTTGAAGATACCTGGCTTTGCAAAGCACAAATTGCTTGGGGATGAGCTTCTGAGAGTCTGCAGAACAGGCTTACTGCCATTCCATATTCTCTAGCTTCTGCACTCTAATATGCAAACAGATTTTGTGTCACAAGTTATAATCGCATTGGAGCTAGCAGAGGAAATCAAGAAATACCTGGACAAGTGGTGGTAATTGATAATGATCCCCAACTAGAACAAATTTTGATGCAAATGCCAATGGTCCCAATGATACCTGGATTGTAAATCTAATATTGTCATTTCTTTTCCCAAAATGGATTTGTCATCTGGTGACAAATGTAGTTTCATAAAATAACTAGCTATAGAAACATAGAAGAGAAACGCACAGGAGGCTGTTAGTTTAGCTTATATAGAACAATTGCAACCAATAAAGGCTACAACTATGAAAAGTTAACCTCATTCACTACCTTTATTGACCAAAATGTTCAAATCTTTACTGCAACCCAAACAATAAACGTACCGGCAAGGTAGTTTGTCCAGCTTCATCCATGATACACACATCAAATCTCTTGTTTGAAAGCAATGGGCTAGTTATCCCCAAACATGTAACAGCAACAACTTTGCTTTGCTCTAGCCTTTGCTTTATCTCTTCAAGACCATGAGTGTCCATCACTGTAGGAGAAAGTCCAGAAGTAAGTTAGTATTCCATGGGGCAATCATGAAGCAACTCTTTGAAAATGTTACGAGAAACCAACTTGATAAGCAATTCTCACGAACTTCCTCGTGCACAACCTCATATCTTCCAATACGTATAAAATCTATACCCTGCAACAGTATATATGTTAGTCCCACTGCCCCCTTGAAGTGGTACTTGGATTGTTATGTGTATATAAAAGCAGTTAAGCAGTACATCACTTGTGTCTTGTGGTTGACAGTCAGCAGAGCATACCAGAGAGTAAAGCACTAGGAAAAACATATGATACTCATTACTCAGTAATAAGTTATTGAAGTATGTAAAGAGAACATTTCTAGCAGAACATTTCAAAAAATCCATGCCCTTAGTGGAAAGAAGCAAAGAGAGATCTTCCTCAATAACACTTACATGAGTGAGTCAATCGGCTTCATTTTACTTGCAAACAGGCTACAAATGTAGTCTAATATCTAAATGGATAAAGTAATATGTCTTTTGCTTGGAAACTGTTGAAAATATCATTAACTAATAAAAGGGTGTTCTCCCTAACAACTTAAGCTTTTAGATGAGATGGTCACACACTTCAACATGGTATCAGAGCAGGCAGAGGTCCTGAGATCGAATCTCACCGCCACCCGAATTTAAAAAGAATTTCCACATGCTTGACCCATGAAAAAGAATCAGGCCCGCACGTGAGGGGGCGTGTTGAAAATATCAATAACTAATAAAAGTGTGCTCTCCCTAACAGCATAAGTTTTTAGATGAGATAGTCACACACTTCAACATAAACATTTATACACGAAGAGTAATCGTCATTTTACTTAAATATTGGCGGGCTCTGGATAATCTAAATGTATGTAAAGACGGGTTAGAAGGATAAGATTTGGTTTACCACCATGAAGCTAATAGTCTATATTTGTTTGACCCTTCGCCTAAGCCTCACTAACATTTAGCCAAGCAGCTTTTTGAATTCATCTGACAGCACTATCCAACACTTTCCATGGTGAGGCAAAGTAATACATGAACTACAATATACAGGACAATTACTACAAAGTAAATGCCATGTGTTTCATCAATTCGGATTCAAGATATCCCTTGTTCAGAATTTCTGATAGTCATTAGTTAGTTTTTCTTTAAAATGCTTCAAATTACAAGACAGTTTGAAGGTTATTATTGATTATATTAGAAAATGAATGCCTACATTTGAGTCGTTCTTTCTTAAAGAATACATTGAGTTAAGCAGAAAAGTTGTAATGTGTTACCTTATCCATTGAATAACTACACTTTCATAATTTGAATGCTTTTATTATTTAATTAAAAGTCAACAAATTGCAAATTACCCTATGAGAATTCCCTATCAAAATAATTACCCCACGAGAGTTAATACACACTTCCAGCAGAGCTTCAAATTGATAGATTTAACACATGGGCATATCCAACCTCAAAAGCTCGCTCAAGAGAGGAGTATTACACAAGTTCATATAAGGAGATCAAATGCCCACCCCACAACCGATGTGGGACCCAGGGTTGGAAGCCTGGTGCATAGATCAAGAACAACATCTGATGAACGAATTGGGATAGGCCTTAGCTCTGATACCATGATAGATACAACACTTGGGCCTAGCTCTGATACCAAGATAGATACAATACTTGGGCCTAGCTCTGATACCATGATAGACACAACAATGGGGCTTAACTCAACCTCAAAAGATAGCTCAAGAGGGGAGGATTGCCCAAGTCCATATAAGGAGACCAAATTCCCATCCCACAGCCAATATGGGAGACTTAACACAAATGACAAATTGAGATCCTCCTTAACTGACCTACTTAGGATTATCATGACTCAGGGTATACTCAGTATAAGATCCTACTTTGCATTCTAACATGTAAGGGACAAGATTGAGAACTTGTTTGATTAGAAGAAAGAAAAATGAATTTGGAAGACCATAGGCAGCTCTTCAGGTACTGCTGGAAACCATGAAAGCCATTCTCTTAAATCATTTATCAAGTATTCTTTCACTTCATGTGAACTCAAAAGGCCAAAGAGACATTGCATTATTAGCAGATGTAGGCCAGCGGTTTTAAATTAGCAAAAGATATGAAGTACATTTTTCTGTGGCTAGCTGGGGAGGAATATACCATCCTGCAACTAGTCACTGGTAACTTTTGTAGATTAGGGTTCAGAAATGAGACAGTCCTGAAAAACACTTACCATTCTACTGACTGAGTGGATACAATTGACACTGAACTGATAGGAGTCCAATAGATTTATGCTATAATTTATTTAGGAATTTGGAGGTAGTATAATGGGATGTGTATGCATCTGTTTCTAAATGATTGAAGGATAAAGAGGAATGATGACGTAACATTAATACCAGTAGAAGCAGCTAGGGACTGTAGTTGCTACAGTAGGCCCTTCTTAAATCATCAGTTTCATCCTAATGCTACAGTATGCATGCCTTGCACTGAATGTATATTTCTTCATTTTGCTAAATCCAGCTTTTCCAAGACAGGACCTAGTTAAAGAAAGAGTTTATACAATGTTGACACCAGTTTACAGCAAATACCTTCTAAATTTATGATATACAGCATAGTCTGTAAATAAAAGTAGTTAAACAAAGATCAAAAGCACTAAGTTTCTTAAGTAGCATCAAGGATAGAGATGACCTGAGACTTCAGTTTGAGAAGCAAATTGTCAACAGCTGAATTTGTATAGGAGGTAAGCAAAATGGATGAACCTCTCATCAACAGTGCCTTCACAGCATAGACCATAGTGGATGTTTTGCCTGTCCCTGGCATTCCTAGTATCAGCGCGTAATCCTTTGCTGTGAGTATCTGCAGTAATGACAACTCAATATGTTGTGGGTACCCAATACAGCTTTGTATCTAGTTTATTCCAAGTATGATTATGATAATTCACCGTATTTGTAATTTTCAGGTGCAACTATAAATCAAATTATTGATAGTTTCAATAATTCTTCACCTTAAGTATGGCTCTGCGCTGATCGTCATTCAAGTTTTTTTCTGACCAAATGTATGAAATGGCAGGATCTTGACTAAATTGACATCCACTATCAAACCTAGGCACCTGCAGCAATTCATAGGTAAGATTCTTTTTTATCATTCATTAATGAGGGTGGCTGTGGCTGACGAGCTGCAAATAAAATTTCATAATTAAGTAGAGCATTCACCTCCAGATCAACTATCATCTTCCTCAGATGAGAACTCTGCTCATTTTGCAGAAACAGTTGTATGAGGTTGAATCTTCAAAACCAAAAGCAGGAGTAAGTTACACTTGAAAAAAAAAGGTGTGCTTCAGATGGAATAATAAAACATAACAAAAAAATTAGAACACCTCATAATTGCAAATGAACCCATGAATTCATCTTTATGAATTCGCCACAACTGCTGATGAAGATCTTGTGCCTGTGAAGTCCGGCTGCTTCCTGGTAGCCTTAAGCGTTTGGAAAGAGATACCTGCATAATGAAAGTAAACTATTAGACAGTTAAAAGCTGGGCATGCTTCTATTTATTTTTTTACATATATTGGACCCAAAATCCAAAGGAGTCTCCATGGTTCAGCTTACATTCCAAACTTGTCCAGAATTATCATAAAGGATTATAAATCCACAATATTATATTTTTTTCATCAAAGAAAAGCATGGGAATGTAGCCTGGTTCACTTCAGAATGAGTGACAATGGACCTTTACTACTTGAAAACAATACTATGATAAGATAGATAGGTTAGGTTGTGGGCAATCTAGTATAAATATAGATATATTTACAGCAAAAGCTTTGGCTTCTAAGTAAATATAGTAACCTGCAAACTAGTGTGCTTTAGTTGTAATTATTTCTTAAGAAGAATGCTGGTTTAGAAAACTTTCGTGCATACACTTTTTAAGCTTTTCATTCCGGACAATGCTTCCAGGTCCTGAAGTAGTTTCCCTTTTTAAAGTGGAACAAAAATGAAGATTCATGTGAAGCTTTACTTCTGTTAATCAATTAATCAAAATATTTTATTTTTATGATCCCTTGTATAGGCTGGAGCTACCTTCATATTAAAGAAAGGTAAAAGCTTTTCAGCTGTTGAAAGGGACCAAACTGAGAGCTAAAGCATTAACAAAGATACTGGTGGATGAGATATATAAGTAGGCGTTTGGCCATAGAAACCAAATATCGATCACTTTTTTTGGAATTTTCTAAGTTGGAGTTGAAGATAGAGTTGTATTTGGTTATGTCTTTTGCAAATGAGAGAATAGAGCATTTAATTTGGAATTATGAAGATGGAGTTAGAAAACAAGTTATAAGCTGATAATTAGGCGTTTGGCCATAGAAACCAAATATTTATCACTTTTTTTGGAATTTTCTAAGTTGGAGTTGAAGATAGAGTTGTGGTTGGTTATGTTTTTTGCAAATGAGAGAAGAGAGCATTTAATTTGGAATTATGAATTTGAAATTTTCATGGCGAAACACTTATTTTCAAATAAAGTGAAAATTATTGTGGAAAAAAGTGAATATTTTTTATGGCTAAACGGGCCCTAAATTTCCTATTTTCTGCTGGAACAAATGAGATTATTTCAAAATTTTGGAGTGCTCTACCTAAGGAGGATAAAAAGAAGGAACTGAAAACAAGGTATATACATGCATCCTAGGCTTTTTGTAGCCTTTGATTAAAAATAGAGAGTCACTAAAGTAATAACAACTCCTTCTTTATATAATGAATTGGTAAAGATACAATACTTACCGAGATGCTAGAGCAACTCATATCTACAACAACTCCAGTAGCTATTAGTATCCCACTAGGTTCAGTGCTCAATACCTGAATAATATAAAATATATAATGTCATACCGTCGATCGCTCATGACCACAAATACAAACAAACACTTAAAAAAGTGGGCACCTTCAGTTCAGACAATCACAACTCGTACATAGGAGAAAGTAGAGGATGAGACAAACAAATCAGCTAATAAGAGGTCCAACAAAATTAGAAATTACTCTCTTTGCTGTCAACTTTTACAAACGTAAGCCATGACCCCGACTAAATCAGGAAGTCCCCCAGCTTTTCAGAAAATAATTGATTAATATTCTGTTTCTGTCATTGAATAGTAAAAATAACTCCCTTTTCCTATACGAGCTTCATGAAGCATAGCCAGTCTCAAACCCAAGTAAGCCGAAGGGTTTTGATAAGTTGATGGTCAGTGTGAAAGTAGAATCTGACTACGATAAATCCTCTAAGGGTTTTGATAAGTTGATGGTCAGTGTGAAAGTAGAATCTGACTATGATAAATCCTCTAAGTTACCGAATTTGTGGGGATGAGCCCAGAGCCCACCAAGGAATGTGCTTTAGAATAGAGCAGAATGAATACAGAGGATTCCTGCAGCTCACAACTAATTTAGGATTAAGACATAGTTGATTGATTAAATTCTGAAAAGCTTCATAACTTTACAAAATCAACTAAATGAATCATTAGTTTGAGCCATGAGATTAATATAATCCACAGGGACAGGATCATGTAATTCACTAGAGATGCATAATATAACAGCTCTGTCTCACCACTGGTCTACTGGAGACAAACAGATGATGTAAACCAATGGACCAGTAATTCTTGCTTCAGCGGAATGCTGTGAAAAACTGAAAATAGAGCATTGAGGGCATAAAACAAAAAGAATACAGGAAAGAAGAATACCACATAGTCCCCGTTCCTAAGCGAGGATTCAAATTTTTTGACAGGAAAGATGGAACTGTTCAGAGCAGCTCCATCCTGTTGATGAGTGCCCAAGGAAGTCCAATTGCGATGTACAAAGTGATACGTAAATTGATTTCCTTTGCTAAAGTTTGCTGGTGTGGCTCTTTCGGACGTATCAAGGACAAGAGAAGATAAGCAAGGAGCATAAAGGTCATTCTTTAAACTTTGTGAAGACCAAATTTGTTTCTTTACAACCTGAAAAAATAAAGTTAATAAGTAAAGAGATATTTAATAGTCAGGAGGTGATTTCTTAATTCACAATCGACCTTGTATTGTACCTCAACTTCTTTAGCCTCCAAGTCAATCAACTGATCCCATTTTTGAAGAAAATTAGTATGTGCATTTGTTAGATGGCTAACAAGTGAATCAAACACACTGCCCAAGCCGCTGCCTTCTGTGGTGCCACCGTATGCCTACGAAAATTATTCGGGATACAGTAGTATAAGTTTTTAATTTCGACGAAGTTCCATTACTATTGGAAGGTTAATGTTCCCCATAATGAGATATATAATTAAGATGAGAATTGTGCAGAAGTATTTAGATCAAGATAAAAGGGCTGACTTTCATGTCAACATTGATTAGGCTCATTTAGGAAACATAAATGTTGATTTATCCTCCTCCTTTATTTTACCCAATTGGAAAAACAAAAAAGGAAGCAATTGCCACTCAATTATCAAATATGTTCCTTAAGTCCTTCCACAGCAAGATGCTGACTCCTCATCATTAGGCAAATTGATTCATATTCAGAAAAGCTGTGAGCCCTTGATTACATTTTTAGCTTCTTAAACCTGAAGAAGTTTTGGTACTTTTGTCAAGAAAATTAAGACCTAAGAAAACTAGTACATGTTGTAATACAGATGTTATAAATGCAATCTTTTGCCACAGTTCAGGTTCAAAATAAGTACTAGTTATAGCATAAATGTCAAAAGTTAGTCTTCTGATGCATTTCAGGTCTAATGCTAGTAGTCTAAATCTGGCATGTGTAATGATAATTTTCTGTTGATTGTTAAGTACCAATATGTCTATCAGAAAGTACCTATTTCACCATAACCACATGAACGGGTAAAAACCCGGAGAAGAGAACTACATTGTTCTATGTGAGTGTAAGCTATTACATTTGCATATTTATTACAAGCATATTCGCCAACCAAAGGATGTAGTTACTAATTTCAGCAACTAAGCTCCCCTGTTTTCTTCTGTAGATAGTTTATCATTTGAGTTCTCAGAAACTTCACTAATTTTGAAAGTAGAACATTTTATTAATAGTCAAGCAGAGGTAAAGATGCTATAATGTTTTAGGATTGATAGCTGAGTTATCATGGAGCCCCTTGAACCAATTATTTTCGAAGTCTATATAAGTAAAAGGGAAAAAAAGGATGGTTGTCGCAATGAAGACCCTGAGAACTCAAAGTACCTCCATTTCAAAAAAGAGAACTCAAAGTACCTCCATTTCAAAAAAAAAAAACTCAAAGTACCTTATGATAAATGGTACAGACATTGAGGTGGCGACAGCCTCTGCACATATTTGGACTCTGCATCAAAAGAATGAAAATCAACAGAGTTAGTTACTAATGTCTAGAAGATTTTGTTAAGCGAGTTCTTTTTGTTCAGGTAATAAGCTAATTCATTTCTGATCGCATTTGTGGTGTTTACTTATAATTTAAGGCAATAAATGATGGTGGCCTGGGATAGCGGTGGAAGCTGACAACCATGCTTAGGTTTCTATAGAGAGAAGTAGTACCGTATACAAATTCTCAAAATGAATTACACTATTAAGGGACAAAAAAACACTGTGACCTCCTTGTAGACAACCAAAGCAAGGAGAGTGGCGGATATATTTCAGTAAAGTTTTTTATATGTTACCAACAGTAAGTAGGACACAAGAATGAGGGATAACCCTGAATATTAAGTGGACAACACACTGTTACGTGCAAGCCGATCAGTAATATATTCAATGACTAGTAAGTAGTAATGCAAAATATCAGCACTAGCAAACACTTCTGTATTTGATCCAAGTGTAACAGGATGAGATGTAGATACCTTACCTGTAACATTGGTGGCAATTGTTGAGTTATGGAGGCCTTGAGAAGATCATTTGCAAGTTCATTACGGCGCATTATTAGGCCAACCAAGTCAGATCTGCAAACAGTTATCCCCTTGAAAAAATGAACTGTAGTGTTAGAAGGTTGGAAAGGAAAAGAAAGGCAATTTATATAATTCCTAGAGATGCTTGTTTTTAACTACTTATCAAAAAGAAAAGAGAAGCAAAAAAGATGCTAGGTTTTACCTGTGTCTGATCTGTGTGCAGATAATACAGAAGACCATGGCCAATATGCTGCGAGTATCTAGTAAAGAAAAAAAATAGATAACGACAAGATGAATCTGTAAACAAGAATTAAAGGAAAATATACAACTTACAAGGAAGTAACAAAATATGTCAACAGTAGGTGAATAATTATGCAAGTAGGCAGGGTTCACCTTTCCGACATTAGAAGGGTATACAACATGACTTGAGCATTATGTTCCATAGCTGCCTGCAGAATGTAATGTCAGCAGTAACCCAGAAGTTAGGTGTTTAGCAAGAACATGTAAAGTGGAGAATTATCGTCACTTCACAACTAAGTGGTACTATTTTCACAAATGCTCAAAAAAAACTTACCTGCCCATTTGTTGCCTTCCCAGTTTTAAATTCAAGAGGCATAATCATCTCATTCGGTACATTGGTGTTGGATTTTACATTTACTTGCAAGGATGCATCGATCATGCCTTTCAACCCATATTTTGGAGCCCATGCCATTTCTTCAATGTCAAGTACCTATATTAAAGGTCATCCAAAAAGAAAAGAATATAAACTTGGGGGAGGATAGACAGACTGGATGGTGACCATGTTATATATATTTCAAAGAAAAACAATTAGAGGCAAACATAAATTCTATCATGTTGTAGGTAAGGTTATGCTATTCTTTTTTCGAGAAAAAAAGTGTCTGGCATGTAGGTAATGCGAAAAAGCACCATTAGTTGCATCATAATGCAGTTTAATGTCCTTTAACACAAATTATGTCTTTCAGAAAAACTGCTCAAGACCCAATCAAACCTAATAAATTAGGCATAATCTTGGATAAATAAAGCAGTCTCAAGTGCATGTAGCTAACGTAATTGAAGGATGAATCCTGTAAATGCTTGGGGAATGTACGTAGTAACTTTTGTCTAGGTTATGAGAAAAAATGTTGGATCATCATGTGCCATTGGTTGCTCAATACTAAACATCCTTTAATAATCTCCCTACCACATAAATTTTACAAACACAACTTACATCTAATGTCCCATAACTCATCTACTAATAATGAACCTTTTCTTTTAAAAACGTCTTAACATTATAAAGTAGGAGAACAATTTACATGAATTTACTTATTCCAGTTGCCACACTATAGTATAATAGATAGAGTGAGTGAATCAAGTTTCAATTTGAGGTTGCTGTGTAAAGCTTGTTGATTTTTTTATTTTGTTCATCAGAAATCACAAATATGAAAAGACACTAATGTTAATGGAACAGTTTCTAATGATCATCCTGATGTGGTTAATGCTTTATATATCAGAAATGTTTGCAAATTATGTTTCTGAGAATAAACTAAGCTCATACCTCAAGATTATAAGTTATTTGATGCATAGCCTTAAAAGGTATAGTTTGGAAGTATTAATTCAAGCCTGCATTACCAAGAAAGGAAAAGGGAGATTTCTTACTTCAGATACTTTAATCTTCTTAGCTCCATCTTCACTTCCAAAATCAATGCTTGGGCTTTCTGAAACCTAAGAGTTACAATAAGTTAAGCTCATAAATATATTAGGTAAAAATGGAGAGAAATAATATCAATGTGGGAACAGATGTAAGATTCCGCACAAACTATAATCAAGATGTATTGAGAATCAAACACAAAAGATCTAGCCACCAATGAAGCAGAAACTAATGGAGAATAGAGCAAAAGGAAAATTGTTGCCTGTGTTACATGGATCCTTAAAAAACTCTGCTGCACCTCAGTCGACCTAACTTGATAAGGGTGCGGGCGTGAGATGCCACCACACTTGTCTAATTCACCTAGGCTGCATTGGTTACAACTAACAACATGGCCGAGAAGCATAGTTTAGCTGTGTTTTGGGTTTAGATCATAGTAAGGCAGCTCATCTGATATAAAATCAATGAGTAGATCTCACCTCCCCTTCCCCATACCATAGCTAGAAGGGATAGCGCATCTACAGAAGAGAGAGTATGGGCCCTTGCCCAACATTTAGTTTAGATTTAGGTGATGACAAATCATACCTCTAGATCCACCCCAATACTAGATACCCACACCTGTATCCATGTATTACACATTTTGGTTGATGTGACAAAGAGGACTAGCTTATGTACAAAGAATTTGGAACTTAGTACTCTGAAGGATGGCTTTAACTACGCTTTCTTTAGGTACCATAGACAGCTTTGTATTTCTCAATTGTTTCATTTGGATTTTACAAGTGATTCGTACAAAATCTGTAAATAATCCATAAAATGTCACATTTCTGTATATATAAAAAATCTTGACAGGGTTGCATGCATTGCTGAACAAAGAAACCTGATTTAATCTTAGTCTAACAAGGAGTCCACACCATTCTAAAGTTTCGAAATCACAACACTATCTTTGTCTTTCCAGCTTAGATACTATTGGCCTCAAGATAGTGTTTAACAACAATCAGGCTTGTTAAATTGTAGAGTCATTTACCTCTGAATATCGGAAGGAACGTATCCAATTCAGCAGTTTTGGAATTGCCTCAATCAATGTCTTGTGAGTATCATTTTCATTTACTGCAATTACCATAAGTTTGAGTTAGTGTTGAAAGGAATGGATCATGTAAGTGCTTTACAGGACACAGTTCAGTGAAAATTATCCTTCAAGGACTTCAAGGAAAGCATGTTTTCAGATGGCCAACGTAAATAATAAAACTTCACAAAGGAGCAATTGGTAGAAACTTATGTTCCCCACCTCCACATGCATATAGGCTTTCAAGACTCTTCTGGAGCACTACCCTTGCATAATCCTCCAAGAATTCTTTTGTAGGAGACTCTCTGATCAGCCCAGCCTGAAAACAGTAGTCAGTCACTTTCATATGATATAGTTTCTAGTTCATGCATAACAATGAAAATATAAACAAGGACAGGAAACTAAGCCTATGGGCATCGAAAGACAAGAAACTTTGAATTCATAAAACCTGAAACATCTGATGTAATAATGTGCCAATCAATGCTGCAGCTGAATACTCGCCAGATTTTAACCTCTCATCCAGCACAGCTCGCCTTGAGCAACTGAAGCTGCCAGCAACCTAACAGAATACTCAACGTTCAAGATCAATGGACAAAGAAGAAGAATCAATTGATGGAAGCAAGACTTTCCAAAAGCTAGAACAGTGAAAGACAACACTTTGAGGAATTGAAACAAACAAATGAAAAGTAATTGCTCGGACATACCCTGGTTCCAGAAACTAAAATATCTGGATGAACAATGAGAAAATTCTTCCCGCGGTTTATTTCACATTTTCCTTCACTGTCAAATTCACCAATGACATGAATAGTATCCCCTGGTGCAACAACACTATAGCACCTGAAAGGAGATTTATGTTTCTCATCAGTACCATGTCTGTCAATAATTAGAATTGCAAAGCTTAAGAAGAGACTATTTCAATCCTCTTCCACAAATGGTTCGTACTGATAATAAATTACAGTTTCTCACAACTTGAAGGTATTAAGATTAAAACGAAACAATGCAGAAAAGTGGATGGGACTAAAATATCGTCTTCTGTCTTTGGGTTTAGGATAAAGATGCCTTTGTATACTCAAATGCACGATAAACAAACATAACCTGCTACCTCAACATCAAAAGACATATGATGTCAGAGGCCCAGAAGAACAGGGAACAAACTGGTCTTTAGAAAGTCCTTCCAGTAGTAATCTCTGTTTGACATGATGATCTCATTAGGTCTGACAGTTCTAAAGAAGCAAATAATAATATAAGCAACACAATGCACATTGAGATTATTGTTCTGCAAGACTAAAAATTCCATGACAACTATACTTGTTGGTTGGGAAGATGATGTAAGAGTAGCAATAGAATTTGTGTTTGAGTAGCAAGTCATTGTGAACAGGAAAGTTCATCTTCCATCTTGTGGTTGTCTACGCTCTACTATAACAGAGATCGAGAGAAAACTATTTAAGAGTATTGTTTGTCTATTATAAAAGAGACTGTCAATGAAATAGCTTGTTTGTGAATTTATGTTTTAAGTATATTCAGCAGCTTGATGAGAGAAGAAATAACAGAGATTCAACTCATTACCACTCGTCCCTCAATTGCAAAACCCTTTCTTCTCCACCTTGTTCATTCAGCAAGCGCAAAACCTGAAAGTCATCGACAGGTGTCCACACATCACTAGTTTTATTGAGAACTCAGAAAGGTTTTAGCAAGGCGCTTGGTACAAACCTTGAAGGAGAACTGTGGCCCAGATGTTTCAACTTGTTCATGCTTCTCAGAAACCTGTAGTTTCATATGGATAAAAGTAAATTGATCATAATTCACATAAAGGGTCTATTTATATAAGAGAAGAGCTGACATACCTCCAATACAAGAAAATAGATAGTTGACTCTTTCCTTTGGTCACTTGAACAAAAGTTTTCTGCCATTTTTTGCAAAACGGCAGTTGGCTTAGCTGGTCCATCATGACCATGGGATGCAATTTTCTCTTCACATTGTGGTTCAACAGAAATTACATCTTCTACTTGGTCTAAAAGCTCAATCAATGCCTGAAACAGGATATATAGACCTATAAAACACTGGGACTATCGAAGTATGACTTTACACCTTCTGCACAACATGGGTTTAGAAATGAGTAACAAATGTTAATGATTACATTAGCTGAAAATACCAGAGCAGTCAAAGACCTTTTTGTGTTGCCTGGAACCAAACTGATCAGTGGCTTCATTAGAATCAACCACGTTGGCAGGCTGCATTAATTGCCAGAAATTATCAGGAACATATCTTCTACAAGAAACCTAACAGATTTTACTTGTTTGATGATGCAGAAACTACCTTATCACTGCCGTATGTCAGAGATGGTGGAGTCTGAAAAGGACTCTGACTGTTGATTACTTCAGTTTTGCTCTGGCAGTTAGAGTTTCCATTGTTTTCCCACAAATCCATTGTGTGATCTGTGTTTTTGTTTCTCATGCTAGCCGTATTTGAGCATACTAACGATTTATCAAGTGCCTTCGGTGGAGGTGAACAAAGCCATTTCTCAAACTTTCTTTCTGTCTCAGGAGGCGTCTGCAGTAATCATTAGTGTTAGTATTACAATGATCATTAACAAAACATGTCCCACAGCATACTGTACATTATATTAGTGTACCTTTTTCAGTGAACATTCTTGAATATTTAAAGAGTTGAACCGTGATGAAT
Organism: Solanum etuberosum; assembly: GCA_029582245.1. NCBI lineage: Eukaryota > Viridiplantae > Streptophyta > Magnoliopsida > Solanales > Solanaceae > Solanum > Solanum etuberosum. The sequence goes on from JAJONR010003842.1 coordinate 19,316, forward strand.
CCGCCAACACCTTTACCATCTTTGGTAATTGTTTGGACATGGCATGAAGTCGTTCATTCACTGGAGATATTCTCCATGTTACTTCATCACCTCCATCATCCTGGCTTTGCTTGATCAGCTAACAAACAACAGCATATTAATTCATTAACTGACAAGCAAACTTGGAAAACTTTTGAATTAGTTAGATTTTATTCTTCCTTGACCATGGATGCAAGTCTAAGGATCCGAAAATATAGACTAAAAGGTGCATTAAGTTTATTAAACGACTGTTGGATTCAAAATCCTCCTTGAAAGATAGAAGAGGTTGCTGGGGGCGAAGAAGACCATCTACATGTCTTCAAAATTCTACAAGCTGGAAATCCATGCCATGTCTATACAATGTTTGTGATAGATCTCGGAGGTTAGAAACCTAAACTCCCCAGTTCTGCAGTGAGAGATTAACAACCTCAACCAAAATAACTCTTATAAAGCAAACTGGCCCTACAACAAGTTAAGTCCTGTAGCATGGAGCATGCAGAGAATACGTCTTAGTTTATCTCCTACTTTCATTGTCACGTTTGCAACATATTGATGAACCAGGGAAATACACTTTTAGTGGTTAGAGTTATTACTCTCCTACTTCATTTTTTTAGTGGTTAGAGTTATTACTCTCCTATATAATATGTTATTACTCTTCCCTTTAACTTCCCTGGTTTGCAAGTTCCCAAATAGACGGCGTATCATCTGCTAAAAATTTCTTCATGCTACTTTCTTCCTCTCATAATGGATTATGGATTCAAATTAGACTTGCTACTGCTTTGGATTGACTAAGTTTCCTGTTCCAGGAATAACCAAGTGGACAGAGTGTTCTCCTTCCCAACTTCAAATATAAAGTAGAACAAGAATTTGACCTTCTACAAATAGCAGATACTGCTGAAAAATGGGTACTTTAGCTTTAGCTTCACTGACACAGATAACTGCATTGCCTAAAAGTCTTTTTTCATGATATTACATCAAAGAGCTTACTGGCTAATTTCCTCCCACCCTTGACCCGATTCCTCATTCACGCAACTTCTTGTAGAATGAGTCTAAAAAGTTGCAATCTTGTAAATATTGAGTAAACAAGGAGATTCTTCATTCATCTACACGCATTGAGAAATTAGTTCTGAGTAACAATCATCAGAAAATAAAGACAATTACCATTCCTGGAGAAAACTTGAATCGCTTGTTCAAAGATACAGACTTGCAAAACTCAGGCGTTACTTCTGCATCATTTCTCTCCTCCCCTGAACCTGCAGCCACCACAATCTCAGTAGGTGTACTCTGAGATGGACTACCCGATTCATTGTTTTTCAAACTAACACTACTTTCTTTATCCTTAAATCTCTCAGCTACATCAACTTTATCTGATTCGACCACATTTCCATTGCTTTTAACTTGTGACACTGAATTAACCTCGTCAAACTTATTGAAATTCAATCCATTTTCACCTTTCTGTGCAACGGAGTTTGTTTCATTAGAATCTAAACGCCTTAAATCTAAAACATTTCTAGGAGTTTTGGATACTGATACACTAGAACTTTCTTTAAGGTTTTGCAATGAATTGGGATTGGGATTAGGATTGGAATTAGAATTGTGGGGAACAAGAAGGGACTTGGATTTCTGTGAGAGTGCATTTTGGGTGTGGCGTTCAAAGAAATGCTGGATCCCGAATTTGGAAGGCTGAGACTGCTGCTGAAGATTCTGGTTTTGAATACTTGATTTCTTTGTTGATCCTGAACTTGTTCTTTTCTTTGGAGGCATTTTACGTTTCGATCGAACTGAGCTTTTGCTATTCACCTGAGATCAACTAGGGCTTTAAGTCCAATCGGAGAAGAAAGAAGTTGAAATTGTGTAAGAACTCAGAGATGGATTTTCCCGCCAAAAGAGAAATGGGAGAATATTAGGAGGGAGTGAAGCTGGACCGTCGGATTTGACTACCAACGGTACCGATAAAAAGTTAGATTTAAAACAGGCAAAAAGTTTTCGGTATTATTTTAATATTTTAATTTAATGGATTTACGGTGTATTACAAGCCTTTTTTTCCAAAATATAAATGCTATAATTCACAATTTTTAGTTTAAATTTTAATTTCACACTCTAGACAACAGAAAATGTTTTTTTAAAAGAGTTTTATCATATTTTCTAGGCCAAACACGAAGAAAAAAAATGACTCTCTCTCAAATTCCTTTCTAAACAAAGCATTACACGTTATAAATATATCTTTGGAGGTATTTAGATTTTTGTTTAAGTTTTTTTTTTGTGTATGAAGATTATAGTAATAAGTATGGAAAGATCCTTGGTAGGGATCGTTTCTCCTGAATGAGGTTTATGCGGCACAAATCCAAATTAGTCGGGGTCTAATGAGGATACCAGATATCGAATAGAAAAAAACAATACAAAAAAAATTAAAAGCTTAGAAAAGTCTTTTCTCTTTCACACTTCTGATTTCCCATTCCTGAAAAGAAAATCCAAACTAATTCCTGTGAAGTTATAAGCTTCATCTTTTTCCCTTGATACTAACAATTTATTCATTGATCAGAATCAAAATATAAATTCTTTCAAATTTATATAAAGAATTTTTGCACTTTTAAATCAAAGTTCAGAGGAGAAGACGAGGAAATAGTGTTTTTTTATACTAGACAAAAATCACAGGCAGAAAGATACAATTAAAATATACAAATTAGTACTGATAAATAAATGAGCTCCAAAACACAAGATGCAACTCAATAGTTTTCTTCTCTCTGGTATAGTTCTTACTACAACAACATACCCAGTGTAATCCCACGAGGGTACAGTTCTTACTGTTACAGGTAAATAGACTAAGGAGCTGTTACATGCATTAAAACAAGCAAGACGAGTATTATCCCAAAATGATTGCAGAGGCAAAGCAACTAGACAGTAAACTTGTTAACAGATTCCAAAATCAAGTTTACATCACATGATCTCCGTCCTCTTTACAAGTCTAGTAAGACATCCAAATTGTGGACCATGTACGGGAAATAATGCCTGCATAAATATTATCTTGCACTGAAAATTGGTTCAGCATCCGCGCTTGGTTGACTTCTTCTAGTGTACTTGAGTAGTAAACCTTCTGAAGAAAGTCCTGGTACCTTCAGATCCCTATACATTCGTAACAAAAGTAGAAATGGAGCATATCATATTTCAACCATCAAGTATGACAAAAGAAACAAGACTGAAATCATAGGCAATGTAAAACCCAACCTGACAAATGGCTGCAGTTCTTTCCATTCCCACTTTGGCTTCTCCTGGAATAGTTTGGAAAACCGTTCAGCAGGCACTGATGGCAGTGAAGAAACACTAAAAGCATAAATCCGAGTCTCTATCCCGATCTTTTCGGTTAAGACTTCTCCTTCTAGCACATCAAAACTTCCATTCATCCCTTCTGGAACTTTCTTTCTCCACTCCTCCATAAATCTTTCAAGTTTCATTTTTTTCCCTCTTAGGATTACTCTAGCAAAATGCACGCAAACTGGCCTTTCTTCCAACCTCCATGTGCAGCCTCCTCTAGTCTCATCAACCACCTTACATCCATACACTCCCAAACAGTGCCTTACTATTTCACGAGGAAATCCATCTGCTTCCAGCACAGGCAAAACTTCATCTTCGTTTAGAGCACTTAAAAGCCAGTCATTCAGCACTGCATTATGCAGAAGCATGTTCAGAATCTCATCCACAAAGTTCTCGTCTAAACTTCGCCAATATCCATCTATCTCTACTGCTGCAAGAGCTCGCAACCCTGTGCACAGTTCCTCGTCACTGGCTTGCACCTTCTCAACAAGGTCACTCCATGAATACAAGCCCTTGTTTTTGTGCATCAATTCGGTATTCATTTGTGACATTTCATCAAAACTATAAGGGTTTTGTGAGAGAAGCAATTTGAGTTTGTCCAATCTAGGAGCAACCTCGACAAGTTCCATACTGCCAGGTACTACTTTGATGACAGAAGCAACCACCGCATTGTCATGATCCTTTTCACTTGAGTTTGGTGAAGCTCCAAGTGCGATCGATAGGTTGGAAGGAGGTATAAGGAATACAGAATTAGAAGTTCCAACAAATTTAATGGCATAAGTTTTTGACTGACTACAGAGAACTGCATCCTCATCTGGCTGCCCTCTTAATGTTACTCTACAGAATAAGAATAAATTCAAATCAAAACTAGATAAACAAAACGCAAATTGAAGAACTTCACTGAACAATACCACCACGTACCTTTGATTGAGGATATCAGGTAGGAGCTTCTCATCAAGCTCAAGAAGCATTAAATCATCATGAGGACCAAAGAGCTGGTGATAAGCAATAGAGATTGATGTATTAGGTTGAACATTTAATATTGCCTCTGCTCCTCCTTCACCATAAGGTAGTGATTTTTCTATTTCCATCTTCAGGTCTAGGCTTCAAGAGAAACCTTTCCAATACCCCCACAACCACAAAAAAGGTCAAAGAAAAAAGAGGGGAACTTTCCTTGTCTATAAAGTCCTCATAAGATAGATTTCTAGAGCAATAATACAAAGAAAAACTCTGGTAAAAACAAATACAAGCACAAACAGTCCTGTGCAGAATAGTTATCAGGATCAAAACCCCAGAAGACGACAGAACTCAAATGACAGTTTCACTTCCGTGCCACAACATGTATCTACACTTGACCTGCAAGAAAAAACATCTCCAGCCTAAGTTGAAGTACAAAATTAACTAAAAAATATTTGTTCTGATAAATATGAGAACAGCATGAAGCTGAATTTTTCATTTTAATTTGACGACCTTTAATTTTGTTTAAGTCGAGGGTCTATCGGAAACAACCTCTCTACCCTCATAAAGGTAGGGGTAAGATCTGTGTACATCCTACCTTTTCCAGACCCCGCTTGTGGGATTTAAGTAGATATGTTGTTGTTGTTGTCGTCGTCATAACTTGTTTAGTTTCTAGATTAAGGCAATGGCATCATCAAGGATTATATACTCATAAATTGTGCAGTTTTTACTGAACACAATGAATGAAAAAATCATTTGATGGTCTTTAAGAGTTATAGATTAGGAATTTCTGAAAGAATATCAACAGAAAGAATCAACTAAGAAAAAGTAACTCCTATCTGTAGAAGACCCAGAGGTAAAAATATATTTTGAAGGTTGAACTTGTACAGTAAGTGATCAAATACAAAACCAGTTCTATGAGATCATTTTAAAATCCAATTAAAAGCTTGGCAGAACTTAATCATCTGAACACCGTAAAGATAGGGAAACTCAGCTAACATTCCAAACATGAGACACAATAGGGCCAACTGACTCCTGCTCTAAATGTTTATGTATGTAGCATCGGAAAGAAGAAAAAACAAGACAGCATAGGCATAGCTAATTACAAGACCAGGAAACATTCAAGTCAACTTTGAAATGAATACGGTTTTGGAGAAAATAATCTTATAAGTTTGAGAAAAATAATCTCGGAAAGCATAGATTTCCAACTGAAACTTTGATGGCTTCTTCGGATGACCCTGTAAAGTTTCCAAGGATATGAGCCGTAAGCTTGTCATGTAAAATTGTGGCAACAGTTCGCAAAGTATAAGTTGATGAATGTGGTCTTCGTATCCCTATACACAATTTTCCTGAGACTTTGATTTCTTAGATAGTCAGTCAACAATAGTTATTATTTCAGAAGTCACATTTCTTCTTGATTCTAAATTTCTTCAACAAAGAAGTGGCTTTTTGAGATAATATCTATTAGTTGAGTGACTCTATGAGATATCAACTCGGAGTTCTCTATTTCATACAAAAGTATATTATTTTAATCTGCCACAAGTTACTTGATACTTTCTATCTTCCGAAATCCCAAAATGAATCATGTGATTTTCAAATAATAGCATTTTATAGTACTTTGAATTCTTTCAAAAATTCATATTTTTTTCAACCATAATGTGATGATTCCTCCATTCGAAAAGCTTATCAACTATATAGCCAAAAAGCAAACAACTTTAATATTATTTCCTGCTCTTACTAATTCAATAGAAGTCAAACTAACTTCCTAAAACCTTGTGATTATTCAGATTTTGTCGCATCAGAATATCAGCAAAAAGTTAAAACCAAATAGGGAGATAGCAAAAAATTGACCCAACTCTTAAAAGAGAATACAAGAGACCAAAATGCAATAACTAACAGTTTCTACCAAATAAAGCCTGAGTTCTTGACATTTGCAACCTTTTGTTGTCTATGGAAAACAACGAAATATTGGACAATAACAAATAGAACTCGTATCTAAATTAATGTCAAACTCGCTCATTTCTCATAAAACTGAATCCCCAAAAACACAAAAACGTCTAATACTTGTTGTTCCAGATGAAATTAACAAGATCTCAAGCAATAGCAGCAACAACAACAAAAAAAACACCAAAACCATCAAAATGAACACGGCAACACACAACCCCAAGTTGAAATTTTCAAAAACTATAAGCAGATAAATGTACCTTGCTTTCCTGGGAGACGATAATGGTGTGCTGATCTCCGATGAAGTTCGGGTAGGGTTGAAGCGATTAGTAGAGAGAAAAGTAGGGGAACTGTGGATTTGGATTTTGGAGGGAAAATTGGAGAGAGGAAAGAAAATTTCCCAGATTTTTCCCGAAATTTTGTGTTAATGGGTTGGAAGGCCCATTATTATGGGCTTGGCCCTTTTTGGAAAAAAATACAGCCCCTCCTTTCTCGTCCTATATAGGAATTGGGGATTTTTCATATATAGTCACTCAAAAATAGCTTAATGATGCTTCATGGTTATAGTTTGCTAATTACGATTCGTAACTACATGTTATAGAGAGGAGAGTGGCGAGCGATATTGAGAGAGGCGAGCGAGAGAGGGCAGAGAGTGGAGAGAGGCGAATTGTATATATATCTGCCAAAATATTTGTGTTTATGTAACTGATATACATATGTATTTGTATATCTGGCGAGCGAGATCGGGAGAGGGAGGAGATAGGCGAGCGAGATTGGGATATGGAGGAGAGAGGCGAGCGAGAGAGGGCAATAATTTGTATAATTCGCATCTCGTTTGTATAATTCGTGTGTATTTGTATAATTGAGTAATACAAAGTCTGGAATTATACAAATATGATAAAACTCAAAATAACAAATTGATACAAACATAAACATATAAACTTTAAACAGTTATACAAATTATATTATACAACATTATATAAATTATATTATACAAAATCCGAAAACTACACTTTTATACAAACTTTAAAAATTTATGCAAAAACAATTGAATGTATATGGTGATAAAACTAAAAAACCAAAGGAAATCATCGTCATATACAAATACAAACCATTGTATACAAATACAAATCAAACGAAGAATTGTTAGTTGTGAATTATACAAATGTGGCGAATTATATAAACATGTCTAATTATACAAACTCGAACCTAACCCATGTAATTAACGGTTAATGTTAGTCGCGAGAGGTAATTATAACTATGATGACTAATTAAGTAGTATAAATTTGCTTAATTGCGTAATTTTTTTGAAATTTTTGTGTTTGGACTATTATTAGAGCCCAAGTATGTGGATCATGATTTGCCATATTAGGTCTTCCCAGATTCCGCCTGTGAAATTATGCTGAGTATATTATTGTAAACTCCAAAAGGTATTTGTAGTTCGGGGAAAAAATAACCTTGTAATTCTATTGCATTTTTAAATCTTCCATTATTAAATGAGTTAAGAATTAGGATGTGTTCAGCACAGAGAAAAACAGTTTTGGGCCAATGTTTTTCAATAAATTTCTTTAAAAAGAAGACAATGACTTTCCTAGTGAAAGCGGGGAATACAAGTTTCACAAGTGACCTTTCACATTGATTGTGACATTGTGTCATTCTGATCCTCCAACACAACTTATTTTCACTTCATTCCTACCACCCACCTTCTATATTATTTATCTAGATTATATACAAATGCTTTTAAAATAAATTTTTTCTTATGTATTGAACACAAAAATCCACTTATTCTTAAGTAAAAAAGATATTTTGGGAGAACATTTTCCTTTCATATCGAACACACCCTAATAAGGCACATATTAAGGGATAAGATAAGAAAAAATAACACTCTAGTTGAAAAACTTATTTCATGCACACAATAAGACGGTCTAATAGTTACAAAATGATAATTTGAACTGTAATATTACGACTTAAATTCCAGTGAGCAAGGCTATTGGCTATTGTTGCATGTAAATAAATTTACTTTAACTGTTTTAACATACGATATTAGAGTCAAGGATCTTTCATAAATTATTTTCTACCTTCGCAAGATATGTAAAGATAAAATTTACGTATACTTTACTATTCTTAGACCTCACGTATGAATTTATTGGATCTGTTGTTGTTGATTTTTGTGCTTTTCTAGCCCACCATCAAGGACCAATTGTTCCATCACCAGGATGTTTCAACACCAAATGAATCTTTAGAACACTAAATAGCCCAAAAAAGCAAAAGATTTGGGCATTAATTTCTAAATTGATTAGATCGGTCATGAAGATGTGCCAATTATCTAGGACAAGCAAATTTAATATAGATCACTTTCATTAGTTCTTGAGTAAAATTATATCTCTCTTATTTACGATACTTGCAATATAATGAGAATATTTGAGTTTGATGACTCTGTGTATTTGGGATGGAGGAAAACATTTTTCATAAATTATCGGTTAAAAAAATAAATTTCTTAAAAGTAAGAAAAATATTTTTTTGTTATAAACTAAGTAAAATAGCTAAGATAATAAGAAAGTTGAGAAATAGTATGTGTAGTATTTTCTTTCACTTACTCTTGCATCCTTCTTTGTTACAAGAAGAGGGGTATATATAGTTGTATATACTTGTGCCCAAAGTGTGATACATAGATATCTTCTTGCAATGTATACACTTTGCGCACCAAGTATATCATATGGCTAATTAGTATACACCACTTAGCATTTTGTGTGTGTATTAATCTTACAACACTTAACATATTAGGGTGGACATCCAATTTACAACACTCCCCCTTGGATGTCCATATAAAAGAAAGAAAAATAATAGTGAAAGAAAAACTATAGTAATACGCATTATTTGTTGCCTCATTAAAAACCTTACTAGGAAAATCCAGTGGGATAAAACTTTGGTTAAGGAAAAAAGAGTGCAACACGTATTTTCTCCCCCTGATGAAAATATCACTTAATATCTCGAAGATGACACATTCCGATCTTGTTTCTCAGCTTCTCAAAGGTTGAAGTTGGTAATGCCTTGGTGAACATATCTGCTAAATTATCACTGGAACGAATTTGTTGAACATCTATTTTACCCTTCGTTTGAAGATCGTGAGTGAAAAAGAATTTTGTTGAAATATGTTTTGTTCTGTCTCCTTTGATGTATCCTTCTTTTAGTTGAGCTATACATGCAGCATTGTCTTCATATGATGTCATTGAAATCTCTCTCTTCGAAGGAAGACCACATGTTTCCTGGATGTGTTGAGTTATTGATCTCAACCAAACGCATTCTCGACTAGCTTCATGTATGGCTATTATCTCTGCATGATTTAAAGAAGTAGCAATCGTAGTTTGTTTTGTTGAACGCCATGATATAGTTGTACCTCCATATGTAAATAAATAACATGTCTGAGATCGACCTCTATGTGGGTCAGACAAATATCCTGCATCTGCATAACCAATTAATTGTGAATTCGATCCTTTTGAATAAAATAGTCCCATATCTATGGTTCCTCGAAGATATCTAAGTATATGCTTTATACCATTCCAACGTCTCTGTGTTGGGGAAGAACTAAATCTTGCTAATAAATTTACAGAAAAAGATATATCTGGTCAAGAATTATTAGCAAGGTACATCAATGCACCAATTGCACTAAGATATGGTGTCTCAACACCAACAAGCTCTTCATCATTTTCATGAGGTCGAAATGGATTTTTATTAATATCAAGTGATCTTACAATCATGGGAGTACTTAATGGATGTGCTTTATCCATGTAAAATCTCTTTAAAATATTTTCAGTATATGTTGATTGATGAATAAATATTTCATTTGTAAAATGCTCAATTTGTAGATCAAGACAAATTTTTGTCTCCAAGGTCTTTCATTTCAAATTTCTTTTTCAAACATTCTATTGCATTTGAAAGCTCTTTACGAGTTCCAATGATATTCAAGTCATCAACATATACAACTATTATAACAAATTCTAATCCAGACCTTTTAATAAATACACAAGGACAAATTGGGTCATTCTTGTACCCTTCATTTAATAGGTATTCGCTAAGGCGATTATACCACATATATCCTGATTGTTTCAATCCGTATAAATATTTTTGAAGTTTTATTGAACAAGTTTCCCGGAAATCTTTATACATTTCAGGCATTTCAAATCCTTCAGAAATTTTCATAAAAATGTCATTGTTTAGTGAGCCATATAAATAGGTTGTAACGACATCTATTAGATGCATGCCAAGTTTTTCATGAACTGCCATATTTATAAGATACCTGAAAGTGATTGCATCCACCACAGGAGAATATGTTTCCATATAATCAATGACGGGTCTTTGCGAAAATCCTTGTGCCACGAGTCGTGCTTTATATCTTACGACTTCATTTTTCTCATTTCGTTTTCGTACAAAGACCCATTTGTACCCCACTGGATTTATACCATCAGGTGTACAGACTATCGGTCCGAAAACTTTGTGTTTTTCAAGCGAAGCTAATTCAACTTGAATTGCATTTTTCCATTTTGGCCAATCATTCCTCTATCTACATTCCTCGACAGATTTTGGTTCATGATCCTCATCTTGTTGCATTATTGCACTAGCAACATTATAAGCAAAAATATTATCGACAATTATATTATTTCGGTTCCATATTTTTTCCGATGAGACATAATTTATTGAGATCTCTTCATTATTTTCAGGTGCCTGAACCTCTTCCAAGGTTTAATCAATTATTATGTCTCCTTGCTCTACTTGAGCAGGTTCTTTCATATAATTATGACTATCTTGATCATTTGCTCCTTTTCTTTTTCGAGGATTTTTATCTTTAGAACCGATCGGTCTACCACGTTTTAAACATGCTTTAGACTCATTTACATTAATTAATTGTCCTACTGGGATATCAACTCGAATAGGAGCATTAGCAGCTGGAATATGAGATTTAGTAACTCTTGATAGGTCAGTGAATGCATCTGGCAGTCGATTTGCAATATTTTGCAAATGAATTATCCTTTAAACTTTCAGTTCACATTTATTTGTACGAAGATCTAAATGAGATAGTGATAATGCATTCCAATATATCTCTTTTTTCAGCTGCTTATTTTCTCCCCCTAATGTGGGGTATACTGATTCATCAAAATGACAATCAGCAAATCTTGCTATAAATAAATCTCCAGTCATAGGTTCCAAATACTTTATAATAGAAGGAGATTCATACCCAACATATATCCCCAACCTTCTTTGGGGACCCATCTTTATACGTTGTGGTGGAGCAATTGAAACATATACCGCACATCCAAATATTCTAAGATGGGAAATGTTCGGCTCCTGACCAAAAGCCAATTATATTGGGGAGACTTTATGATAACTTGTGGGCCTAATCCACACAAGACTTGTTGTATGCAAAATAGCATGACCCCATAATCAAATGGGAAGGTTTGTTCTCAGAAGCATTGGTCTAGCAATTAATTGGAGGCGTTTAATCAATGATTCTGCTAGACCATTTTGTGTATGAACATGAGCAACCAGATGCTCAACTGTTATCCCAGTTGATATACAATAATCATTAAAATCTTGAGATGTAAATTCACCAGCATTATCAAAATGAATTGTCTTAATTACATAATCTAGAAATTGTGCTCTTAACTTTATTATTTGAGCAAGTAATCTCACAAACGCGACATTGCGAGTTGATAGTAAACACACATGTAACCATCTTGTAGATGCATCTACTAAAACCATATAATATTTAAATGGTCCGCATGATGGGTGAATGGGCCCACATATATCACCCTGTATATGTTCCAGAAATGCTGGAGATTCAATTCTCACTTTGATTACTGATGGTCTAGTAATCAACTTGCCTTGAGAACATGCAACACAAAAGAATTCTTTAAATTGAAGAATCGTTTGGTTCTTCAAAGAGTGTCCATGTGAACTCTCAATTATTTTGCGCATCATATTAGAACCAGGATGGCCCAACCGGTCATGTCAAATAATAAAATCATTTGAGTTAGTAAATCCTTGATTTATTATGACATGTGTTTCAACCATGCTAATACTTGTGTAGTATAAGCCGGATGAAAGAGCGGGTAACTTTTCAAGTATAAATCTTTTACCCGACTTTATTGTAGTAATATAAAGATATTCATTATTTTCATCATTTGTAGTCTTAATATGATAGTCATTTTGACGAATGCCTTTGAAAATTGATAAATTTCTTTGAGACTTACTACAATATAATGTTTCATCAATTACCAATTTTGTTCCTATAGTAAGTATTAAGTTAGCCTTTCCGGAGCCTTCAATTAATTTTGCACTACCGTATATTGTATTAACATTAGCCTCCTTCACAATCAAAGAAGAGAAATATTTCTTATCTCTTAAAATAGTGTGTTGTGGCACTATCTATAAGACATATATCATCATAATTTATTTTGAATCCAATTGATGACTCGTGAATTTTCATATTCTTCATAAAAATAAAAAAGATATATTATAAAAATGTGAGAGACTAAAAATATAAGAAAATTTAAGAGGCTACACTAAAAATGTTGAAATTAGCAAGACATAATATTTTAGGAAAGAAGAACAACATAGTTGCTAACATAAAAGAAAACAATAATTATTTTTTATAATCTTAACCCCTAATAAGGTGATCAGTTCTTCAGTCGATACTATCATAAAAGTCTTCAGCTTTCAAATGAGTAATATTTGGGAGACCTTTAAAGTCATCATCTTTATAAACAAAATTTGCCTCGATATCATCATATTTATTTGAGGAAGCTGCTTTATCATCATCCCGAAAGGTCAAGTGTGCCTCCACATTATTATCTTTTCTTTTGAGAGAGGCTTGATAAAGCTTTACAAAATGATCGGGCGCACGACATTCACGTGCCCAATGACCTTTCATACCACATCAATGACAAATATAGGATCTACCTCAAGAAGGATTATTTTGAGAAACTTTATTGTTCTCATGTTTATTTCCACCATAATGACGATAATTATTTCGTCCTTTACCATGTCTTCGCCCACGTCCACGACCATGACCACGACCACGGTCATGACGATTATTTTATCTTGATTCAGACTGATTATGTGCTGCTACAACATTCGCTTCAGGGAATGGAGCGGAACCAGTGGGACAGGCTTCATGATTTCTCATTAATAAAGTATTATTCTGCTCAGCCACAAGTAGGCATGTAATTAATTCAGAATATTTTTTTAAACCCCTTTTTCACGATATTGTTGTTGTAACAACACATTTGAAGCATAAAAAATGGAAAAAAAATTCTCAAGTAAGTCATCATCAGTGAAAATATCTCCACATAATTTTAATATGGAGCTTACTTTGTGAATAGCAGAATTATACTCAGTTACAGTTTTAAAATCTTGAAATCGAAGGTGTATCCACTCATATCGAGCTTTCGGTAATACTGTAAGTTTTATGTGGTCATATCGATCCTTTAAATTAATCCATAATTCCAACGGATCTTTCACAGTTAAATATTCAGTTTTTAATCCTTCATGGAGATGATGGCTTTCACTTTATCTTGACTTGATGTTTTATTTCTTTGTTTAATAGTATTTCCAAGACCTTTGCATCAAGGTGGATTTCAGCATCAAGAATCCATGACAAATAATTCTTTCCGGTAATGTCAAGTGCCACAAATTCAAGCTTTAATAAATTTGACATGATGAAAACTAAAGAAAAAGAATGAATCAGAAATGACAAAGATAACTAGTACTAAATTTTTGAAACAAATAAATTTAAGTAGATCCTTAAAATATACTTATATAAAACAAGTTGATTATTGATTAACATAACCACCAAAACAATGATGATACTAAAATTTTGATTAAACAATAATCCTATTGCAAGGTACATAAAGTTAGTCATATAAATAAAAATTTAAGTAGTATCATAAGATGTTCAAGATATACTGTAACACCCCGGATTTAGAGAAGGGGAAATTTTCTAGTTTTAGTCGACTAGGCGATCCGCCGAGTCGACTAGAAGATCTGCCGAGTCGACTAGGCGATCTGCCGAGTCGACTTGGCGATCCGCCAAGTGGAGCCTCCTCACCTTTTGGCTTGATCCCTGATGTCCTGCATTCTGTAACTTTAGGCGAGCAAAGTCGGGCTCGCCATTCCGGTCGGCGAGTCGCCGAAGTCGACTCCCCCATCGCCTAAGTTGACTTAGCCCCCAAGTCGAATCACTGTAAAATTAGGCGAGCTGAGGGCACATTTGGCAAGTCGCCAAGTGCCCTTGGCGAGCCTCAGCGTGCAGCAACCCAAATTTTTAGGTTGGAGGTCTTAGGGGTCATTTGTTATTTTCCTAATTCGATACTTCGTCGTTTTACTCCTCATCTAGTAAAGTTTATAAGCCTTCTACTCTCAAAATTCCCCAAATTAAGTCATCCTCCCTAGAATCAAAAAGAAAACCCCAAATTTCATCCTCCCAAATTATTTCTCTCTCTAGAACTTAAAGAAGAAGAAGAAGGAGAAGGAGGTTGAAGCTAGGGTTCAAGAAGCAGGGGTTTTTCACACCTAATTCCTTGGGCATTATAGATTAAGGTATGGTAGCTCTTCATCCATGGATAACCGTCATCCATGGAGCCCCTTCAAAACCCCAATTTCAAAGATAGAAATCTCCAAAAGTTAGGGTTTGATTCCAAGGTCATGGGTTTCTTTCAAAAACGTTTCTAATGATTGATTTATGATATATTATGTATTAATTGATGATTTCCTATGGTTTTTATGTTAAATTCCCCAAGAACCCATGAAAACCCCATATTACTCAATTATGATCTTGTGATGTGGGTTTGTTGATTATAGAAGAATGTTATGAGATTATGCTTGTAGTAGTTGAGCTAGTTGAATCATGTTATTATCCATGTCTAATGTAGTAATTCTAGATGTGTTGATTGAATGTGATCTATGGTCCTTGAAGGGCAAAGTATGAGAAGTATGCATGATTATGAGATTTATGTATGTGATTTAAGAACACTCTGAGAGTAAAATGATTATGATTATGATCTTGTTGTGTGTTGTTGAAAGGCTATTCTCAATTACACACCTATGAATGATGAGGATATGTTGTGAAAGGTTTTCTCACAATATGATGATTCTTAGGTTGAAAGGTTATTCTCACCTATTGAATCTAGGAGCTATCTTATGAATGATGTTGGATTGAGTGTTGATACATTCTTCCATAAAAATGAACTCAAGTAATAATATGATATGTACTCCGTGGGATTAATGCTAAGCACCGAGTGGATATTGATATGAGATGGAAGCCCTCACGTGAGTTGAAGCGGGGTTTCTAGAAGCAGTCTCTTGAGATGGATGCCCTCACGTGAGTTGAGGAGGGGTATCTAGTAGCAATCTTCTTATCCCATAACTATGTGCCCTCATAGGTATTTAGCTAGTGGATCCAACTAAGCTAAGTTAATGGTTCTACCTTAGGCAAGTAGGACAACCCTTTTCGGTGTGGATAACACCGAATTCCATGTTTAGCTCACATGGTCTATATCGGTTATGGCTTATCCCCACTATGAATGATTATGAACTATGGCTCCTCAAGAAGCACTGCTTAGTGTGGGTGGGAGTATGGGATCTCATTCATGCATTGCACAAGTAGGCTATAAGAGTAGTTGTGGTGTGTTCCTCTTATGTTATGAAGGTCTATGAAATGATGTATACTTAATGTGGATTGTTGCTATGAGTTGCTTTCCTTGATATGACTTACTAAAGGTGAATGTTTCCTTGTATATGAGTATTAACAAAGAATGAGATCAAAGAATGGTAAGTATGATTGTGGTGGCCTAAAAGTGGTACTTAGCATGGATGAAATTATGAGATCTTATCTATGCATTGCACAAGTATAACTTAGGATTACTTATGAGATGGTTCTATTATGATATGATGATCTAAGTATTGACTATGTATATGAACTATGCCTCATGATGATTAATGTTTACATATGTCTATGATGGAGGTTGTGCTTATGATTATGTTGTTATCCTTTATGCTATAATGGTCTATATATGAGTTATGTTTATGAATTACGTTTTTCAACTATTTCTAAGATGATGTTAAAAATTGGCATATAGCATGGTTTCAACTAAAATGTCCCTTTTAGCATGATTTCAAGATTTTTATGCATGACTATCATACTTAGTGCATTTTTGTACTAACCCATATTTCCTACATTTTTTCCAAGTGTAGGGTCCGGTTCTTAAGGCGATCTTATTTTGGTTCAAGCTTGGATCGACTATTCTCCTAGCTTGTGGTGAGTCCTCAAGATTCGAGGACGGATAAGTCAATTGTAGTTCCTTTCTAGTAATTTCATTTTTTGGACTATGTAGTAAGGGCTGTGTCCCTATTTTGATTCAAGGATTGTAATAGATGGCTAATTGAGACAAGTCTAGACTTCCGCTTGCTTTTATAAAAGACTTCGATTGTATGGATAAAGTTTTAAATTCCGCATCATTTCTATTGCTTTATGTTATGATATGCTAAGGGGCTTGTATGAGACCTTTCGGGGTTGAATACGCCTTGTTACATCTAGGGGTACCCCTGGGTCGTGACATATACTATAGTAACATTATATTTATTATTATTATTATTATTATTATTTAAATATAAGAATAGTTAGAAGAACATTTTATACATACTAAAACTAATATAACTCATAGAATAATAATAGACTCGGATACATTAAATAAGGATTATCAAGTTAACTAACTAGAAAGTAAATAGATAAGTAAGAACTAAAATATATAAGGCATGTATTCATTATACCTGAGATGAATTTTGGTTAGAACTTTGTGCTGATAACGTGTTATAAACTAAGTATAAAAACTAAGATAATAAGAAAGATGAGTAATAGTATGTGTAGCATTTTCTTTCACTTACTCTTGTATCCTTCTTTGTTACAAGAAGAGGGGTATATATAGTTGTATACACTTGTGCCCAAAGTGTGATACATGGATATCTTCTTGCCATGTATATACTTTGGACACCAAGTATATCATATGGCTAATTAGTATACACCATTTAACATTTTGTGTGTATTAATCTTACAACACTTAACATATTAGAGTGGACATCTAATTTACAACATTTTTGTATATAAGAAATCTAAAAAAGATCATTTTCTTCCAGTAGGTGACAAAAAATTCTTTATCCCTCCAATTATACAGTAGTATACACTGCTTTGATTGTAATAATTAATAATAATAAATGGATGGATTTTTTGTTGGATACTCTATCTCTAGCACATAGATCTAGTTGTCATCCAAATTGATGACATTAATTTATGAATATGACTTCAAAGAATTAGACTATATATCCTTTCAGATGAAAATAGACCCTGCAAGTGTATTAAGACAATATTTTGTAATATAAATTATTTCCCTCTTACTACCACTGAATAGTGTAAGAGATGGAGTACAATTGTTTTTTTCTTAATTAGAGATTCAATTTCGAGTTTTGAGTATAATTTTTTTTTTTATAGAGAGTGCTTCTTCTGTATGAGTTCTAGGCGGCACAAATCTGAATTAGTGAAAATCGATAGGAAATAATTTAAAAAAAATATTATTTCATACATGTCCAATATTTTATATCTCTCATGATTGTCCTCCCAATTAATAACATATTTTTTTTATATTGCAAGTAAATATATATCTATATAATTGTTTAGCATCACTACAACAAATTCGGCCTAAGGCCGCACCAATTCTAGACAACACTTATAAAGTGTTGCCAAAAGTATCTATGGGCAGGCTTTCAAGGTGTGGCCTTCATACTGAGCTTTTGAACACAAAAACTTTGGCAACACTTTTAAAATGTACTCCTTAGAATTATAGGCTATACATCATAAGCGTTGCCAAATCATAAAATAACTGGCAATACTTATTTATACATAGAGGCACACTTTTAAGTGTAATATATTTATAATTCTAAAAACAACACTTAACAAATGTGCTCTGTTAATTTTCATAAAATTTCTTGGCTAAAATTATTATTTCCCACCATATATCTAAAAAAACAAGAGTATTTTCGACCCTTAATTTCAATCCCAAGGGTTTCTGCTTCATCAATTGAGTTAAAGAAGAGTACAGTTGGATTATAGGTTGTTTGGTTGAAGGAGACATGAAGAAATTGTTGGGGTTTTGTTTTTCTGGAAATGGAGAGAAAATAAGGTTTCTCCTCGGTGCTATAGGAAGAGGCGGTGCGTAGGTTAGTCGGGGAGGTCAAGAGCGAAGAGTTCGGTGGTCCATAACGAGTTTGCTTTAGAGGAAGACGAATAGCAATAGCCATCTCGTTTCATAAACTCCATCTCAGGTAGGGTTTCAGTATTTCTCATAAGTTTTAGCAATATTTGAAATTTCTGCACTGTCACACCCTTCTGTGATAGTGTATGTGTTTGTGAGAGGAATTATTCTCTATGTTCTTTACTTGGAGAATTTGAACATTCAGTTAAATTTCTACCAAAATTTTAACATATTTTACAGATTTATATATGAATTGTTCAGTAATCTCTATTTCTATTTTTTTCCGACTTTGTAGAACCGGGGCTTAAATTAAGAACCAATAGAGTCAATTATAGTTCTACTCATTTCCATGTTGCAATTGAGTTTGTATTTTGCTTTGTATGACCATTGTTATAGCATCTCTGTGGCTTTGTCTTTCAGTGTTTGAAATCTTCTTCTTTTTGAATTTTCGGAGTAATTAGTATGATTTGTATGAAATGATGGAAGAACAGTTAGGAAATGAAACTGTGTCGATGGTTGTGAATTTGTTGATTTAGCTGTACAATCGTATCTATAAATAGGTTGGCTACCCAAGTGAACTACAAATTATCTTATTCCTACTGTCGAGGTATGTGGTTAATAAGAAAGGCAAGAAAGAGGGGAAGATAAAGTAATAGACAACAAGTTTATTTTATTCTTTATGTTAGCTACAGAGTTCTCTATGTCCATTTCGCTGTATTTTAGCTAAAGCATTCAGTGGATTCATCATACTTTGAATGTCAACATACTGCAACCTTCCTATTTTATAGGTTTGGACCTGCTATACTTGGTGCATAAGTTAAGTTTGAGATTAGTTTTTTTTGTTAAAACTAATTAAGTTTGGGATTAATTGTTTACTATTTGTTGTAAATTGTATTAGTTACAATATTGTATGCAATTATAGTACTGAATGTAGGAAGCATGTTCTTTACATTAAAACTCATGAATTTATGTTATTTGTAATTGTGTGGAATACAATTAAAATATTTGCCATGTCGTAGTTTTGTGCTTGTACATGTAAAGGCTAATCTTTTATATGTTGTTTTTAATATAATTAACACATGTATGCATATGTATGTGTCTTTTGCTCTCATTATAGGAGTTCGAACTGAAGTTCCAAATGAGGCATGCTATGAAGTTGCTTTGTGATAAGTGTATGTACCTCTTAGCTAAACTTTGCTACACAATATTTGCATTTGTTATTTTGGAGATGGAGAGATCTTAATAGGAGACCAGGAAATTAAAAATTGCAGAGCTGATGAAGAAGCACTTCGCTGTAAGTGTAGTTCCCAAAGGTATGCATTGTCTTTCGTTGTGGTTTACTGATGATTACTCCTCAAATGCTTATGCACGCAGATAGTTGCCTCTGCCAGAAATACTTCCTCTGCATTCTTAGATCTTGTTGCACCATTTCATATTATCAACTGATAACATCCAAGCTGCTTTACCATGGTAAATTTTGTCATGTAGTTATTATTTCTAAAAGCTTGAAAAATTGTTTTTCATGTTATCACTGACTACAAAATGTTTTTTTTTCATGTCTCTGATTGTCATGCTAGTATTGTTCCTATTGGTGGCATTTCAATGTCTCATACATATAATTCTCATGATGACAGTTTCATGAGATCCTTGAATCGTAACTACTCTTTTTTCCTATATTTGAAGTTCATAAAAGTTCATGTTGTATACAAAGATGAAAGTATCAACTATTCATTATGATGTAGGTGGCTTTGTTGTAGTAGAGAAGCTTGGCCTAGAAATACAAGGTCTCCCTTGGTGATGTGGTTGTCTTCAGTTAACTCTTATCAAGCTTCCCTTTAACTTTTTTTTCATGTTGACTCATGTAACCAGACTACATCTTGTTTAAAGATTATGTTGATTCACTAACCTGATGAGAGTATGGCTTAAGTTACTTGTCTGAATGTGGGTTATTTAAATTTTGATTGGTAGACCTTTAAACCTTACAAATACCGTTGCACTGTTTGCCATGGATATAGGTATTAAATGAGCTAAAGGTGATGATATGTTGAGTCTTCCACAAAATGACAGAAATTGCTGGTGCATAAAGGCAGCAGGTTCTTTAGAATCCTAGCAATCTAATCTCTCACACTTTCCTCAGAGGTTAAAGTCAAAATTGATTCACCTAGAAACTGTTATTCAAATGCACAGTCAAGTGAAAGTCAGAGAAGATATACAGTGTGATCCTTAGGAAAAACATATATTTTCTCAAGTGATATAATAGATTTTTGCGTACAGAAGACTTACTGTGGCAAGGATTGATGACACAAATGGCTGATCTGTCAACAACTTACTCATATCTGTTTGATTCAAATATCATAATATCTAAGCATCTATCTGCATAAGTAAAAGAAGTAGTTGTAAGACGATTAACCTACAGATAAATCAGCTTCTGGTTTAGTTATCTGCTCAGTTTTTCTCTGGATCAGCTTATAAACAAATGCATCAACAGTTCTTATATTATCCCTTAACTTGGCTTCTACTCCGATATTTGGAGCTCTTTTAATCTTCCAGAAGACATCAACATATCTCCAAGTTGTCATTGCATTAGCATTGTCAAATACATCGCCAAATTTTTTGCTCTCTTCATTTGAACCACATATGCTGTCTAGCTCAACTCCCCAGGCAACTCTGAATATAGAATCTTGAGTTGATCTCATGAATAGATCCTACATTGACAAACTAGGCTCATTTGTCTGGTGAAATCATGAAAGGGTTGTTTAATGAAGTCGAGTCATGGAACTTACTTGAATGTCAACTGTTGTGTTGGAATTGGCAGCTTCAGACAATATGTGAGCTAGCTTTGCCACATTCTTTCTGAAGACCACACTGCTGAAATCCCTCAAGACCCTCGTGGAGAACTCATGGCTCGACAACTTCCTCTGCCCTTGCCACTTATCCCCATCAACTGTGAAAATCCCATCCCCAAACAGGTCCTTAAGAATGCTGTAATTATACCAACCCTGCAGATTATTTGAAGTGGGAATCAGAAAATCATTCTACCATTTTGTCACACCAGTTGGGAGATTCGTATAGCCAGCTGCTATTTATTTGGGAATTGAGACAGATCCAGGGATTCATTTAGATAATTCAAATAAGATCCAATACATCCCAACCCCCAGTCTAAACTGACCTTAAAAAGAAGAAGAGAAAAGAGCCTCAATGAACTACAACTACTTTGAATTTACCCAATATTTAGTACTACTATAACATCTATTTACCAAAATATGCAGATTAATAAAATTCTCTTTTATCAAACAGTAACTGTAGCCCTATTGTATATATCTGTCCGCAACATGAAATAAGAACCTTTGAATTATTAAACAATGGGCTCGATTTTTATCATATTCATGTTTATTTAGTTTTGGTTACTGGTTTGTTGTTCTTTTGAATACAGATTGAATAGCAGTTGC
Organism: Solanum etuberosum; assembly: GCA_029582245.1. NCBI lineage: Eukaryota > Viridiplantae > Streptophyta > Magnoliopsida > Solanales > Solanaceae > Solanum > Solanum etuberosum. Next base: position 41,295 of record JAJONR010003842.1, read on the forward strand.
TAATAAGGCATTCAAGAATCAATCAGCTCCTACATAAAAAGGGTTATCTAGGATTTCAAGAAAATGGCAAGGTTCATTCCATGGTTTCCAAATAAGATAGTATATATTTGGTACACACATTGCTTAAGAACAAATAAATCAAATTTTTTGTTAGACTTTGTGTGCGGGATAAACTAGAAGATAAGTCACTATGGTTGTACCATTATGAAATCTATTTCATTTTGGAATTAGTCATTATGCTAGTACCTTAGGTGTTTTTTGATTCTGCTTGTTGGTTATCATCATTCCCTTTGAGATCATTTAATTTTTACGAGATAGAAGCATTCTTTTACGAGTGATCATTGTTTGGTTTCTATCTAATTACTAAATTAATGTCTTTTTATGTGTAGGAGAATGGTGATGTAATTGACAATGGTGGCAGAAAGTAAATTTGATCTATAGATGTGCATGCCGAAGAATTTAGATAATTAGAATGTCTATTGTTAATGATACCATATGAATACATTCACTTTAATTTGTAAAGTTGATTGTCAGTGGGCCTTTTGATACATATGTTTTATTAGTATACTTAGTACATGACTAAGTGAAGTCCATTGCAAGTATATACAAATTTGATTATTTTTTTAATATTTATTAGCTAATTTAGTTTTTGATATCATCAAAATATATTACAGTTACTTATGCTTGAAAGAACGAGTACATGATATATCAAAAATGTGATATTTTACCCAGAAAATTAGAATATAATAAGCAAAGGTTACCTTTCACAAATTTAGAAGCGACGTTTAAAAAGTGTGGCTTAAAAGAACAAAAACCACACTTTATACGTGTAGTTTTAGGATGAGAAAGTGTTGCTAAATGGTGTGTGTGAAAAGAATAGTTAAGGTGACGCTTGAAAAGTGTTGCCTTAGATCAAAGGTTACGCATCTTTTGGCCACCCTCTCAAAAGTGTTGCCTAAAGTCAAAAAGTGTGGCCTTTAATCAAAGGGCACACTTTTTGATAGTTTAGGCCACACTTTTTTGAGGTAGTTGAAGGCCTAAAATGTTGTAGCGCATCTTCCCGTACCTCCCATTTTCTCTTGTTGAAGCTATTTAGAAAAGTAGAATTACTTATAATAACAGACAATAAAAAATAAAATTGAATACTTTGCAGTGAAATCAACAAAAACAATAGACTTGGTTTTAGCAATATCATAAGTATTAAGACGGGTCTTATTAAGAGACATAACATAACTCATAAAATATTATAACATGAAAATATAAATTTATACTATCTTACTAATAAATTATTTATCGTGTTAGAGAAAAAAATAAAAAATCGACACAAAATAAAGGCAAAAGTGCAAATGACCCATCAATTTTTTATGGTCCAAGTCCACATCAATGACTTTAAGTAGCAACATGAAAATGTTTCCAGGAAAAAGGGAGCTGGAAGAGAAGTAGTTGGTAATCGATCCCACACAATTTATGGCTACATATATATTACAATATTCATCTGGATATTTGTTGTCTTAAAACAAATCTCTTCACTACACATTTTTTTTGTGGATATCATGCATATGCAGCAATTTTTATTGGTTCATCTTTATTTATTCAGTATTGATTTGACATATTTTTAACAAGAAATTAAAAATATACGGAATATATTATTCTTTAAATATAATAAAAAAAATGCATTGAAAATGACTAAAACTAATAATAAAGGTAAATAATATTAAGAGTTATTACCGATTCTTATGTAATTGATATACTCCTTCCGTTTCTTATTATTTGTCCAATTTAATCTTTTTATTTGTCATTTTTTGACAAATCAAGAAAGAACAATTTTTTTTAAATCTATTATATCCTCAATTTATTAACATTAAGCTAATGTCTTTGAAAAATATAGTGAGTAAAGATATTTGGGATCCTATCAATTACAATAGAGATAAAATGATAAATTTACTATAGCAATCAACATTGTCTTAATATGTGTGTCAAGTCAAAATTTGACAAGTAAAAAAGACACGACGAGTAGTTGTTATCTTTTTTTAAACTTAATTAAAGTGAAATTTGAAAATCATTACAAGTAATATGATATGACTCATAGTTGTTCATATATATCGATCTACAATTGACAAGTGTTATGGTTTGCCAAAAGTAAAAAGTGAAAATTCAAAAAACATTTCAAATTATTTTAATCCGAAATTGAACATATATAAAAACTCAAATCAAATCCGAACTTAGATTAGATTTGAATTCTACTTCATTATTTCAAAAATCTAATATCCAAATTGAAATTTTCATATCTAATTCGATGGACCAACCAAACACACACCCAAGTACAATGTCCCAAAACCTTATTCTTATAGTTGAAAAGTGTTTCAACAGTCAACACTATACAATTGATGAATGTGGTATCATTTATGAATATTTGAAAATTGATAACCTTATCTTAGCTGTTAGGTTATATACATGGAGATATACCTAATTTAATTGAAAAATTGTAAGCCAAGTTTGATACGAATCTAATTGAAGGCAACAACATGCATTTATATCTATAGACATATATTTGCTGGCTTCATAATATATATTATCTACCTCCTTCACTGCCCCTAATGACACAACAACCTCACATACATCATGGGCTACGGAGGGAGCACGAAAATAGCGAATCAGAATTTTCACTCAGAAAAAATAAGATAATTAGCCGTATAAAATAAAATATCTAGTATTTGTTTCTCATTTATATTGATATAAATTCTTAGTGGAAAAAAATGTCAATGAATACGTGTCGAACCACAGTGGCCCCACCACGAGGGTATTTATATTTATATATATCATGTACTCATAAGACTTCTTGTCATGAAATTGTCTGGGTCTAATTAAATATTCAGACCTGTTAGTTTGCTACCTGTCACTTCATTATAGGACGGAATTAATGTTGTCACCCTTTTTCCTCGATAATTCAACAAGGAATTAATTTTCCAACGTAGAAAATAATGAATGATATTGATTTTAACTTGCGTTTATGCACTCCAAGGTTTGGTGTGTAGAATAGATTCTTAATTATATGAAATTATATAAGTAGATACACGATATGTTAGGCAGGACACCAACTTTGTTCCTGTATGATGATATGACTTTTACTTATAATGTTTAAAATGAACAAGACTTACTTAAAGTATTGGTGTCAACTTTAAAGGACTTCCGATGGATTCAGCCTTTCTGAATCATTACAATTTGGTCTTGTTCCTCATTCTTTCTGTCTAGTGATGTTCGATGGGTCTCCATATATATAATTTGGTACTTGAAGGTTTGCATATATCCCTACGTCAATCACAACAACGTCAATCACAACAACATTAATGTAATTTTATAAGTGGGATTTGGGTAAAATAAAATGTATATTGACTCTATTCAGTCTCTTGTAAAGTAGACAAGTTATTTTCAATAAACTATCGACTCAAAATAAATATAGTAGTATTCTCATACGAGCATTAACTTTTAATGAATGAATTTAAGACCTTGTAAGCGATCTAGTTGAATCAATGTATTCGATCCAAAAAATAAGTGGTTGAAAAATAAAAATAAATGTTACGTGCTTTATGGATGAGGTATGATCTAATTATATTTCACATTAGACCTAACATTAACGCTTAAATAAATAAATAAAGAGGACAGTTGCGAGTTATAATAGTGAAAAGGTGGTCAATCGAATACTTTTCATATATTCATGATTCAACAATGATACTTCAGTGATTAAGGGTGTTCAAAACGGCTCAAGTATTGCGTGTTCAAAGCAAAATATAGGACCAATTACCGCTAGCTGGGCTGCATCGACTTCATACTAAAGCCAATATATTTCAAATCAATAAATTTAATTTTAAATGAAATAATTTTATTTTTATTTATTAATTTTATCATTTGAAACGCTTTCTAATCCTTTATATCTTCTATTTTTATTAAGAAAATGGTTTCCCCATATAATATTGTTCTTGTTAGGGGTTCTTTGTATTATTATTGGTGAAAAAACATTGAAACTTAGATTAGAACAATATATAGTATAATTTCTGCTATTTAAAGAAGGATATTTGCATTGAAGCTGGAACTGGCTAGGCAGTGAGATTACGGGTTTATTTCTTTTTTCCTTATTGCACTTTTTGTGTATATTTTTAAATAAATAAATAAATAATTAGCTATATTTATCAAATCTTTTTTTAAATTACTCGTGTTATTTAATAATTCATTTAACACATAATAAACAAGTGTATTTCACGCACTTATTTTATGTAGACGTGTATCTAAAAAAACGCACTCGTACTAAGTTTTAAGTATTTAGTTATTTGGACTAAATTTGAGTATTTATTTTTTAATTTTTTTTATTAAATTCAAGGAGCTAGTTAGATATTTAGTCCTCGTCTTTCCTCCGCCCCTTATACTACCCCTTGTTATTTGTATTTTTTTTTTACGAAACTTCTTCGACTTTGTTACGGTCGCTAAAAAAAGATTTTATTTTTCAAAAAGTTCAAAAGAACGAAACGGACGTCCAACTCCCCAAAATACAAAGGAGCCCCTACCCACAAAAAGAAAAAGAGAAGTTCTTCAATGGGATTTTTTAAAATTAGAGACACATAAATACTCCGTACATTAAAGTTAAGGCTAGAGGGTCTTACTTTATTTGTCCCTAATTACTTTTCTATTTTTGAATCGACATATTTATTAAGAAAACAATGATGGATATAGTGAGTTTATCATTTTTTCCTATTAATTATGAAAGGGATAAATAAAAATTTAAGATTTTCAAGAAGTTCTACCTTTTTCAAAGTAATTATTAAGGGTTCAATAGGTTAAAAAAAATAATTGTCCTTTCTTTCTTGATTTGTCAAAATGGACAATTAAAAAGAAACAAATAAAATTGAACAAGTAATTAGGGACGGAAGGAGTATAATAGAAAAAATGTGGTTGGATAATGTAGGATTTGATAGTTTGCATTAAATAAAAATTAAAGCAAAACTGGTACTTAGTACTTACATCTTCTCCTAATTTCATCTTTTAGTGATGAAACACATAACCACGTAGCAGAAGCTTTGTCCACTAATTTGTTTTATCAAAAATTAATTTGGCATCATTTATTAAATAATTGTTAGTGATGAATTTTAAGTCATTACTAATATATTATTTTATCATTAATAATGTATTCAATTTATTACAAATTATTATTTGTCACAAAAAATAAATTGTTGCGATAATGATAAATTAAACTTCAGATTTATTTAACTTTTTTTGAAAAAAAAGAAGATAAATTGAACTTCGTAGTTAAATATGGTAAGTTTTAGCCATAAATTTTATATTTAATTATGATCTTAAATTTCTATCATTAATAATATAAGCAATTAATAATGATGATTATTTAATTGCTCTAATCGTTTTGCTACTTAATGTCAACAAGCTTTTGTCACAAAAATATCAATGTTTATATAACGACGATTAAAAATTTATTATTGAATAATTTAATTACATGCTATGGAAAAATTTTATAGCTAAATATAAAATAATCTTTTACTACTCGTGTGTAGGATTACAAGTAAAAATACCATATTAATTTGACGTAATATATTATTATACTGTCACGATCCAACCCACCCGGCCGTGCAGACACCTACTCTAACACCTAAGTAGGAGGACTCTTGATCCCCAAACAGTTAAAACATGCGGAAGATTAAGAAACCAGTAACAAGCCTATATAATACACACATACAATGAAACCAGTAACAGGCCTATATAATACAAACGAGGAGTCTAACCATCACCTACCCCTAGTTCACAAGACGAGGTTTCCCCCACGGTACACATCATATTTACAAACTAGGAGTACATGTACAACCGCCCCTTTTTCTGTGCCCGAAGGCCTAAACATGAATTCTACCATCAATTAGCAATATACTACGCAGTGAGCACGAATTTACGACTACTCAAGTAAGTAAACCTAGCCTACCTGGGCACCAAGCAGCTGCAGAGGGATTGTAGCTCCAATCCTGGTTTCCGGACAACGAGACGGTGGATCTTGGCCGGGAATCAGTGAGTTGTCGTCAACCTTGCGCTAGAAATCTATTTCCCTTTCCTTCCCAAGCCTAGAGCAGCCTTTTGAGGATTTCTGGGGTGATCCTCGCCTCTTTTTGGCACTTTGGGAAAAGGGAGAAAATAAGACTTCGCGTCATTAAGTTTTGCCCTCCGTTCGTCTCGCTCTGGCGCTCCCATCCCGCTGGAGCGCCACCGTCGTAGCGGCATCACCCCGCTCTGGCGGGATAGTGGAGCCCAGTTACTCACAACGTTTTTTGCCCTTCATAAGTAACAACGGTTCGGATCGTTACATATACTTTAACTTGATCTTTATTGTCAGTTAAATACCCAATTTTTATTAAAACTATCTAACTAAGTTTAAGGGGACCTCGTGCACCCATCGAAATGATAAAACAAGTGTTTTCACTTTGTTAAACTTAATTTTTAAACCCGACTTTTAAAAGTATTTCTTTTGTCTTTCTTGTTTACTAAGTGAAAGGAGAAATAAAAGAGGCTAAAAATTTGCATCTAATAGATGGAGGTATGACATATGTTTGAAATTTGAACATACATAATAATTATGATTAGTTAATGTAAATTTTTACTTTATTAAGTTACTTAATTACCATGATAAACTGAAGGTTAAGTATATTTATTGAAAAAGAGGGTAAAAAATTAGTGGAAGTTTGACCATGAAGAAAATAAAACTTTATTTAGTTTTATAAAAATGTGAAAACAAGTTTTTGGTGTTTTTCAAATACAATTTCAAAGTTGTAGTTGAATATTTTATGATCAATCATTAATTTTTAGATAAATTATTATTATTTTTGGGGAAAAAAAATAATCATGACCAGATGAGTCCAATTGAGACAAAAATAGAAATTACTACCGTATAAATTGGATCAGATGGATAGAGACATGGAATAGGTTAGGTCAATTTGAAGCATTGACGTACGTACAATAAAGTCCATCCAACAACATGCATTTACAATAGTAATTGCAACTATATGGTAAATTTATTTTCTTCACTTTTGTCAACCAAAACTTTATAACTATGCATGTGACTGCCTTAATTAATAGCTACTCCCTCTCGTTCATAATAACTCTGTCTCTCTGTGTAAACAAAGGAAAATATTTTCTCAATTTTTTTGAAAAATAAATTCTTTTTAAAACGAGGAAAATAACTTCATTAATAAAAAGTAGGAAAACAAGTTATTGTATCCTCTTGACCATCCCACTCTATACAGTTTTGCTAATTAATAGATATAAATTTTAAAACAGATAATTTATGATTTTATGAGACGAATATGAAGATTGCGAAGTGATGATGAGGTTTGGTTTACTTTCTTTGTGAAATTTGGTAACTCACACGTAGGAGTGACAAACGAGCGAGTTGAGTCGAATATGAGTTGATCGAAAACGAATTAAATAAAAATGGATAAAGTATTCGACTAGACTCACATTTTAAATGGGTAAAAACGAGTTACCCAATGAATAATAGGATAAATATGGATACCCATATTATAGTAGATATCTTGTTAAAAGCTTTAAAAACAAAATCTTTTTAAACTTTTTTTTATCACTCCACCCCTACCAGATCCCCTGCCCCCTATCCCAAAAAAATTGTAAACAAAAATTAGTTTGTTTTTTTATAAAAAAAAAATATTTTTTTAAAAAAGTTTTTTATCACCCAACCCCCCTACCAGCCTCTCTCCCCCATACTAGCCCCCCCCCCCCCTCCATTCCAAATAAAAATGTAAAAAAATATTAAATTGTTTTTTACCACCCCGCACCCTACCCCACGCCCCCTCCTAAAAAAATTAAATTTTCTTATAATAAAAAATAATTAAAAAAGTCTTTTTTACCACCCCATCCCAACAAAATGTAAAAAAAATTCTTAAAATGTTTTTATCACCCCGCCCCCTACCAGTCCCCACACCCCCATCCCCAAAAAAAATGTAAAAATAATTTAAAAGAATTTTTTTACCCCCCCCCCCCCCCACATCCCCAAAAAAATGTAAAAAAAAATAATTTTAAAAGTTTTTTTTTTACATACCACTTTTTTTTCTTTTAAGAATGAACATCTTTTATCCATTTTAACCATTTAATTACCCACTTTTAAATAAGTAATATGAGTATTATTCGTTTTTATCCATTTTTAAATGAATTGGGTACAATAGGTAAATATGAATAGATACCCATATAAATTACTCATTCTGCCATCCCTACTCACACACAAGGAGAAGTTAGCTTGTGCGATCCAATGATCATAAATACTTGGATGATATAAGTGACAAATGGCATATAATGTATCTTTGTATTAGTCCATAAATTAAAGGGCAATGAATATTACTGAAAAAATCATTATTTTTACATTGAGTTATTTTATTTGAAAAATATTCAGTGGCTATTTTCATAGATATTTTGATTGAATTAGTGAGAAATAAAATGTCCATTGGCTATTCGACTATTTTCATTATTTCATTGAAAATTTATTTTTTATCATGCATTTTTCGGTGAGTTAATTCGGTGGAGATAAAATAGGAAAATGATATTTTTATAACATAAATTTTCTATTAATTCACTATGAAAAATCCTTTATTTCTAGCCGAGGGAGAGCTAATTAGTTTGGGGGTACTTGGTGATTGACCCCACATATAGAAGTTAGAGTTGATGAGTGTTGTGTGCGAGAACACAATCTTACCTTAACAATTGAAATTAATGAAGGAGAAGCAACATATAAGTGTGCAGGGATATACTCCCTCCGTTCTTATTTATATGTCATTATTTTTGATTTCATGTGCATTAAGAAATTAAGTAAATTTACTATTCTATCTTTATTTAATTTTTTTTAAGTCAACTTTTCAATCAATGAATATAAATTAATTTATTTTGATTAATTAATTTGACCAATGAACATAAATTATTCACTTAGTTTTTCTATGTTGGTCAAATGTATATTTTCAAGGTTAATAACTTACAAGGGTAAAATATGAAGAATATTGTAATTTATGCATTGATTTTATGAAATGACAAGTATTGACCAACTATTTATAATAAGAATGCCATAAAAAAAGAAACAGTGGAAACATATTTTCAGTAGTGTGAGAATTTTTGTGGAAACTGGACATAATCACACCATGGTGAGAGTTTTAAGGTAAGCATAAAACATTTATTAATATACCAAAAATTATAACTAATAATAAGGACATAATTGTATTCTTTATTATAACTAATAATAAGGACATAATTGTACCTTAGCTCTACAAAGATATCAACTCTCTCCATTAATTTTTCGGCAGCAAATAACAATAGTTCGGTAAACACTATGGTTCCTGCAATTGTCCTTTTTAAATTGATAAATAATTAAAAAATATATATACTAATTTTTATATTTAGTAATAGTAACTTTTTAATTACACATCTTACGTAGCATATTTAAAAGAGTAAATTTTAGGTTTAGCAAACATAAAAATCATATTTGTACGCTATAGCTATAGTTTGTATAATTGCGCTCCATAGCAAACTTTATGTTTGTTATGACTATTAATATGTATATTTCGGTATACACATACAAAAGAATCAATTGTATAATCTGTTTCGGTATACATATACAAAATAATCAATTGTATAATTTGTGTTTGTATAAAACAAGAAAGAGGGAAAGACAAAAAAAAACTGAACAGGAAAATATTTGTATTTGTATAATTATAAGTGTATAGGACGAAAATATATGTATTTGTATTTGTATATACAATTTTCTCTCGCTTTATATAAACACAAACGCAAATTATACATTTGTGTTTGTATAAAGTGAGAGAGGCGAGCAAGATTCTCTGGGCAGAGAGGCGAACGAAAAGATACGTATATATACAATTTTCTCTCACTTTATACAAACACAAACGCGTTTTATACATTTGTGTTTGTATAAAAGTGAGAGAAGCGAGGGAGAGACTGCCAGCGAGAAAATGAGATTGGCGAGCGAGAATTTCAGGGAGAGAGGCGAATGACAACAGTTTGCTACGGGTTATAATTAAATCAAACTGTGATTATAACATTTAATTTGAATTAATAGTTTGCTATTTTATACAATTTTCGAAAATTCAAAAGATATTTTCATGAATTCTAAAAAAAAAATTCTTTATTAAACACCGCAAAAGAAAGGGAGGGAGTATAAAACTATTTGTCTTTTGGTAATCCAAAAGAAATAAGAAAGTTCATTTAGTAGATTGAAATTATACAAGGAACATTATTATCATTTCTATGCTTCTAAGTTCTAACGGGCTTTCATTGATCATTGTTATAATTATTTAAAAAAAATTAAAGTTCGGCATAAACCAAATTCTGTACATGATCATTATTATTGTACAAAAATTGTAATTAAAGTTTGGCGCACCAGACTTTGTACATGATCATTGCAATAAGACTATTCTTCAGTCTCTTATTTTCCTTTGCTTTCAGACACAGAGGACGTTTGAACCGACTCTTTTTAAGTAGCTTATAAGCTAAAAATTTAAAGTCTGAAAATACTCAACTTTTTCTTTCAGTATATTTTTAACCTAAAATCTTAATTTTTTCAAACAATATTAAGAAAAAGAAAAATCTTAAAAATCAAAAACTGCTTAAAATAAGTACGCGCTTTTATTTTCATCCTATAAAGAGTAGCATAAAGGAAACAGTTGGTGAAACACATTAGTTGGTCTGTCATTGTTTTCTGCAACAATGCAGAAACATAATTCCCCAGCAATCAAACCTTTTCCCTTTGGTAGTTGAGAATCATAAATGTTTTTTCTTACAAAAACGTTCCTAAAATAGGTGGTTAAATTCAAATAAACCCTTTTCTCTTTGGTACTACTTCCCAGAGGCGCGGATCTAGGATCTAGGGTGCCACATTGTTCAAGTAAAATAAGCGGATCGGTTGTTTTAATTTTAGGTTACAATTCGAGTTATTTATCTTTTTTTGATTTTTATGAATAAATCGATCAAACATGCATGTTAGTAATATTTTCTTTTAGATATTATGAGATTAGAGATAACTAAACAATTCAATTTTTATTTCTTTTTAGGAATTAGTGACCTTATTCGCTGAAACTTTGAGGAAAAAAAAGATTTTTCACACTAAAATTTGAGCATGTATAAACTATCTAATAGTGTTAACATAATATATTCAGATTTCATTGACTTTATGTGTTGTTGCAAATATATAACAAGGAAAATATTTTTTTTAGTTTCAACCTAGTCATCTTACTTAGCAAGAACGTCGGTGAAGATCGAAAGAACCTTTAAATTAAAAGAACTCTAATAATAATAACCATCATTTTTTTTAATTTTTTTTTTAAAACTACTACTAATATGTTCTTAATAATATTTATGTCACGTTCATAATTCAGTACTCATTAATTGATAAAGAATAAACACGCAACACTCACATCAAGAGATTAATAATTAGTGAAAGAGAAAGTAAAAAAAAACTTAAGAATTAATTATGGTGAATAGGAGTAAATTTGAATGAATAAAGAATACTAGTAAATAAATAAGAATGAATGGAAGGGAAAAAAAAGCCTTCACACATTAATGAAAAAGACAAAAAAAAAAAAAAAAAGCTTCAAAAAATTAATGATGTCCACGAGATTCAAACCCGCGCTGCCCGTATGGCAAATTGCCTGCTTTACCAATTGAACCGTTCACCATTTTATTTAGTGGGTGTCAAAGAAAATATATAATACTTTCTTATACATATATACATATATATATAAAGTTTTTTCCGAGTTCACTGGGTGCCGTGGCACCCCCACGGGTACCCATAGATCCGCCCCTGCTACTCCCTACTATAAATGGATAGTCTGAAATAGGTATAGTCATTTTAGAAAATTACTATTCATTTCGTTCAGTTTTATTAGTCCATTTTAAAAAAAATAGAATTTATATCACTAGATAGAGTTTCTATCGATTTTTTAATTAAAAGATAAAGAACTTCACGGACATGTACAACTCAGTACAACCAAGAAAGGCTAGATCTTATCTTATCAATCCTACTAGTCCATTTTTTACTTTGCACGTTAGTATTAAAAAAAAAAATATTTAGTAGCTGAATTTTGTACCTATTTAAGAAATTTATTAAAACAAATATACTATTTAAATGAATTCAATCGAGCACATATTTTGTGGGTTTGATTACAAATTTTAATCTCCACGCACTTCAATTTTTGCTTAACAGGCGCTGGTCACATTATAGTGTTATAAACAGGATTTAAATTCTTTTAATATATTCTATGGTATCCAGCTTAAAGGGGACACTTTTATTTTACATTTGTTGAAAAAAGAGACATACTTATAAATTTGGAGATGATCAACTTATACAATTCCCATTTTATTCTTAATAATTTTTTTTGGTAATCAGATAAATATTATATCATGATTGGAATCACGAGTTCTAAAGTTCTATAATTATATTTAAATGTTTTAAATGTTCCATTTCTTTTTTTAAAAACTCTTTAGTAATTCGAGCTATATCATATAAAATGAAAATGCTCAATTTAATCATATTATATATATATATAAAAGAAAATCCTAGGCCCGCCTACGTGGCGCCACCACAAATTAGAATTTCCTTTTAATTTATTTATTTCCAAAACTAGTTTTCCTCTTTCATGAAAAGTTGTGACTTTTATGAAAATATGCGACTTTTATGAAGAGTTGCAACTTTTATAAAATGTTGTGACGTTTATGAAAGTTTGTGACCTTTCCAAAGAATTGTGACTTTTCCAAAGAGTTGTAACCTTTTCGATAAGGCACAATAAACATTTGTTCACACTACCCTTTGTTGTCTATAAATAGAGGGATTTCCTCTCATTTTAAAACAACGAAAATTCTAATCTACTTCTTCTTCTTATGCACAATTAAATATTCATGTACTTTTCTCTATTGAGTGGCTCACTGACAACATTATTTTTGTATCAATACGCTGGTGAATAAAATTATTCCATCCTGAGAGAATCTATTTCTTTAAATCTCGGGTATTAGAGGGGAATAAGTTTCTTAAGGGGACATTTTGCATTCAGTTGACTCGATTTTTTCCTTTTTGTTTCATTCTATTGTTACAGATCTTGGTATGTTTTTTTACAGTCATTAATTTATGCTTACGATATTAATTGTTGTTTTTCAGTATATGTTTTAAACTCTGTTGTTTATGTTTCTGCAAAGTTATTGTCTCCAATTATATTAAAGATATACACATATAGTAGTTATATTCATTGTGCAGAAAATATTTATGGTACTCAGTTCCAAAAATTCATGTTTTGATATTCTATATAAAATTCTATAACTTAAAAGTACTATATATAAGCTTACACATTATCTATTTTTACATTGATATGAAGTTTCTCACTTATCAATTGAAGGAATTCATTATGCAAGTTCAAAAGTTATAATTGCTTTCATGTTCAAGCGTAATTTCTTTTTTGAATTTGTTAATAAATTCTTGAATTTTTTCCTGAGACATATATCACAATTGTATAATCTATGCAACTTAAATGTATTATTTTTCTTACGGAATGCCTTTGTATATATTCTTATTTTCTTCTTTATTTTCCTTTTAATGTCGATTAAAGAATCAATGATTTATTATTTCCTAAATAATTCATTTATTAGAGGTTCTTGAGTTATGTTTTTATAAGAATCTAATTTTTCCATTATTTTTAATCTATGGATATAAATAAAGGATTATTTGCAAGTATATATATAAAAGAGAACCCAAGGCCCGCCTACGTGGCGTCACCACAAATCAGGATTCCCTTTTAATTTATTTATTTTCAAATCTAGCCTTCCCTTTCATGAAAAGTTATAAGTTTTATGAAAAATTGTGACTTTTATGAAAAGTTGCGACTTCAATGACGAGTTGCGACTTTGATGAAAAGTTGTGACTTTTATGTAAGATTGTGACCTTTCCGAAGGGTTGCAACTTTTCCAAATAGTTGTGACATTTCCGATAAGGCACAACAAACATTTGTTCACGCTATCCTTTATTGTCTATAAATAGAGGGACTTCCCCTCATTTTAAAACAACGAAAATTCTGAACTTCTTATTCTTCTTCTTCTGCACAATTAAATATTCGTGTACTTTGCTCCTGTTGAGTTGCTCACTGACATCATTGCTTATGTTACAGATTCTGGTATTTTTTTTACAGTCATAAATTTATGCTTATGTTATTAAGGATAAATGATAATATGTTATAATTTTAATTTTCCTTTACATTATTAATGTTCGTTACTACGTAATCTTTTATGTAAAATAATATAGTGTTTTAATTTTAATGACTGATAGATTTTAAGTATTATTTTATAAATTTCGTGATATTAAATTCCCACGCGAAGCGCGAACAATTTTACTAGTTTATAATATACCAAGTACATGTGAGTGTGAGTGTTTTTTTAGAGCAACTTTCACATATAGCAAAAATAAAAATTATATTTGTATGTTATAGCTATAGTTTGCATAATTGCGCTCCATAGCAAATTTTATATTTGCTATGGAGCTTTTGATTTGTATAATTCGCTAGATACAACCAATTTTATACAAATTGTTCAGTTTTGTATAGATTTATTTATACATTGTAATTTGTATAATAATATTTGTATTTGTATAATTATAAGTGTATAGGACGAAAATATATGTATTTGTATTTGTATATACACTTTTCTCTCGCTTTATACAAACACAATCACATTTTATACATTTGTATACCGAATGGGTAATTGTATACCGAAAATGACTAATTGCATACCGAATCAGATGACAAAAAAATGGGATGTTTGCTGCAAATTACAAATAAAATAAACTATGGCTATAACATTTAATTTGAATTAATAATTTGCTATTTCGTACCATTTTTTTTATATTTTTTTATAGTAACTCTTTGGCCCAGGTACCGTACAAATTCGTTTGGCTACACGTGCCTATGTCCATAGGAGTACAGAGTACTTACCTTAATTTCAATTAAAGCAAGACTTAAAAAAAACTTTAAAAAACTCAAGTGATGAAACTCCCTTTGGCTACATGTGCTTATCGATCCTAGTGACGGTTTGGGGTAAAAGGCATTAATTGGACGGAATATTTTAACTATTATATCGGTCTCAAAACGTAGTTCAAAGTTTAAAAATCAAACCTTTTAATTTAATCATAAATTTAGATATACAATTTATATATTTTTGAAAACTATGTAAAAATACCCATTTTTACTTTTGTTAGTTAGTTTCGCTTTTCAAAAGTCAAATCGCATGAACTTTGATTAATATTTTAAAATGTATTGTCGTCATATTAATATGAGAAATATTGCAAGTGATACTCCGGGGCGGAGCCATCATATTTTTATACATGGTTAAACTTATCTTTTAGGTATATAATAGATGTGGAACCCCTTTCGACTTCGTGTGTTTACTTCTACAGATTTTGAACTCCCTTATTGAAAATCCTGACCCCAATCACTGGAGATACTAATATTTTCCATACAATTTCCGACCATCTAAATTTAGAATATTAAATTAATTGTAACAGGTAAAAATAATCAAGAAAATACTACAACGCATATTAGAAACTACAATTAACAAAAAGTTTGACTCTCGAAATTCCTTAAATTAAAAAAAAAAAAAAGATAGCAAGACAAGTGGAGTATGCCTGCCTCTATAATAGAGTTCTATATAAGGAGAGGACTTTAGCTTTAAGAGGAGAGTAAGAGAACAAACTAAGGTGGTCAAAACTAAAAGCTTAATTTGCTAAAGCATGGCTTCTAAACCTGGCATTCTCACTGAATGGCCATGGACTTGCCTTGGAAACTTCAAGGTAACATACTATTTTTTTCCCGTCATAATATATATTTTTGCACTTAATTAAACATCATGATGAAGTTGTAATTAATTATATTATTATTTCTTGAAATGAATTAGTACTTGGTATTGGCACCATTTGTGTGTCATAGCACATACACATATTTTATGAGCAAAGATGAAAGGCAGAGAGACATTGTATACATAATCATTCTCCCACTTTTACTCTCGAGAATCATTCACAACCAGATATGGATATCTCTATCCCGATACAGAACTGCAAAGGGTAATAATCGAATCGTTGATAAGAGCATTGAGTTTGATCAAGTTGACAGAGAAAGCAACTGGTATGTACTTTCTATAATTTGAACAGAAGAAAATGTTTTTTTTGTTTTAGTTTCTAGGGAAAGTAAATATTGATGTGATTGATATCATTTTTTGATATTTGTTTAAGAGAAAAGTTTGTTTTTCTAGAAATAATATTTTAACTCTTAATTTCATAGTTCATAACTTCATTTACTCGCTACGTTTTACATTTTATCTTTAATACATACATTTTTTTCAAAAGATATTTCACTCACCAATCAAATATTTAAAAAATACTTTTCAACAAAAAATATTTTCCTCATGAAATAACTTCAGTCCTACCAAATACAATTAAACCAAAAGAAAGTTTTTTTTTGGAAAGGTTTTAGTCTGAGTAAAAGCCTTAATTTGGTCGTACAATCCGGAATTTCTTACTTGGTAGGTGAAAACCTAAACCATGTAGGATAATTTATTAGGTTCTCTTGGTTTGTACCAACAAAAGGAAAAAAATAAAATAAAATGCAAATTACAGTATTAATTAAGCTAACTTTTTGGACCTAGATTATGGATCAAATTTTAAAAAAATATTTTCAAATATCTATTTAGCCATGATATTTGGTAAAATTTGAAAATCTGATGTTCAGATACATTTAAGTTCTTGAAAACAGGCACTAGTTTTGTTTTTTTTGGACTTCATCTCACAAAATTTTAAATATATAGTTTCCAACTAAAATACATATCCAGACATAACTTACGGTAAAAGGTTTACTTATAATTAATGTTAAATTATATTTGTAGGGATGATCAGATCATATTTAATGGACTGTTGTATTATATTGGATACCTGATGCTAGAACAAGCTCATCACATGCCTGTGTGGAGAACTGATGGGATCATTATAATTAGCTTGCTTCATAGTGGTCCTGTCGAATTCCTTTATTATTGGCTTCATAGAGCTCTGCATCATCATTTTCTCTACTCTCGTTATCATTCTCATCATCACTCCTCTATTGCTACTGAGCCCATCACTTGTAAGTTCATTATCTTAAAACATGCTAATTTTGTTAAGAGATAATGGTCAAAAACTCATCTGAAATTGTCATTTTTTCACATTTTAAAACTATCGGTTGTTCTTTTTATTTGTCTGAACTATCACCATGGCGAATCTATGATTTCTAGAACATGCATCACTTAAAAAGAAAAGAAAAATATATTTTTAGTGGGAATTGATCCCTCGTCATTTAGGTAAATAACCGTCAAGCAAGTGTGCCGTCTAATCTTCTTATAGCATAGTTGCCACCAGATAATATTATACTAATTTTAGATAATATATACATAAAATGTCTAGTTTTATTAAGAGACCACTGGTTCACATGCCCCAATTTTTGCCTATAAATTCACTCATGAGTTACGTTGTTCCTTTTCTCTATCTGAAGTATAAATGATGATGTTAGTTTATGTAGAAAAAGGAAACAACTGAATAGTTAAGATGTAGTGAAATTCGCGAAAAAATAATAATTCAGATGCGTTTTTGACTGTTAACTTTTTTATTAGTTTTAGGCATAATACATTATGTGCACTTTTAACTTGATTTTATTTTACATTTATACCCTCCTACTTTAGTTGTGCACAAATAGATCTACATTTAAACTTATATAGAGTTGGACAAGTAGACATATGAGTCTTACGTGACATAATACACGTAAGACACCATGTAGGATTCAATTACCATTCAGGATGCGTGTCTATTTGTTCAACTTTATATATGTTTAGTGTCTAATTGTGCAAACCCAGAATGTGCGCTGAAATCAAGTTAAAAAGGCATATTTATGTACATTATTTTTTTGTTGCGACGAGGACTTACGTACATTATTTTTTTGTTGGTGGTATTTTTGCAGCTGTAATTCATCCATTTGCTGAGCATTTATCATATTTCACTCTCTTTTCCATACCCTTGTTCACAACTGTATTCACTGGGACTGCTTCTATAGCTTCATTTGGTGCTTATGTTACCTATATTGATTTCATGAACAACATGGGCCATTGCAATTTTGAGCTAATTCCTAAGTGGATCTTCTCTATATTTCCCCCTCTCAAGTACTTCATGTATACGCCCTCGTAAGTCTTCTCTATCGCCCTGTTTTTGCTTAATTTTACTCAAAATAATTTACGCCGGGTAAAAATGATATAACTAACCGAAATAAAAGCGCATCTTAAAAGCCAAAAGGTTCAAAATGCAGAGTCCCTACTTCTGAATCGATCACAATATTTACATGCCTAACAACCTCATTAACTAGGGGGACCGGACCATATAGTACATTTTATATCTTAGAAAGTTCTTAACCATACAAAGATACTCCACACAGAGTTTTTAATCGCTTTCAAGACTTTACCCTCCTGTCTCAAATAACATCATTGACACAGAGTTTAAAAAAGAAAGAAAGAAAAACAGTTGGTTTAATGTTTTGCCTCTAAAATAAACATTTTGATGGTACAGGTACCACTCACTACATCACACTCAATTCAGGACAAATTATTCTCTTTTCATGCCAATGTATGACTATATCTACGATACATTGGACAAGTCCTCAGACACATTGTATGAGAAGTCACTTAAAAGAGAAGCTGAAGTGCCTGATGTGGTGCACCTAACACATCTAACGACTCCAGAATCCATTTACCACCTTCGACTAGGATTTGCATCGTTGGCCTCGAACCCTCACACCTCTAGGTGGTATTTTTGGTTAATGTGGCCCATCACACTATGGTCAATAATGATTACTTGGATTTATGGTCGTACATTTGTTGTTGAGAGAAATATGTTCAAGAATATCAAATTACAAACTTGGGCTATCCCAATGTATCGCGTACAAGTAAGTAATCTATATTATTCAAGATTGTTAAAGCGATTATCAGACTGATATGATTCTTGATTTTGTTGTAGTACTTTATGAAATGGCAAAGAGAGACTATCAACAACTTGATTGAGGAATCCATTATGGAAGCAGATCAGAAAGGCATAAAAGTTTTGAGCCTTGGACTCTTAAATCAGGCAAGTCCAGAGTATATGTGCTATTTTCTTTTTTTTCAAATTGCTTTGAAATGTTTGCCGAGGATCTATCAGAAACAACTTCTCTATTTCCTCTGCACCCTATTGACACTTACACAAAAAATTAACCATATAGGAAGAGAAGTTGAATAGTAATGGTGAACTTTACCTAAAAAAGCATCCTCAGTTGAAAGTGAAGGTGGTTGATGGAAGTAGCCTAGCTGTGGCCGTGGTTCTCAACTCCATTCCTAAAGGAACTTATCACGTTGTCCTTCGAGGTCGTTTGTCCAAAGTTGCTTACTCCATTGCCCTTGCCTTGTGCCAAAGAGGAATTCAGGTATATTTGATTATATTTTTGGTTTTCCATTGTCTCGTTCATTATTGTGTACTAATTTTCTTTTTTTAATATACATAGGTTGCCACGATAGACGAAGAAGAGTACAAGAGACTTAATGCAAAGCTTACCCGTGAAGCTGCAACTAATTTGGTCCTGTCGAAATCTTATGTTTCAAAGGTACGTATTCAACCAAAACAACATCGAAATATATATACTGTCCTGATCAAATCTTGATTATTCATAACAAAATCGCAAAAAAAGTTGTTGATTAAGACATTATACTATAGACATGGCTAGTAGGGGATGGATTGAGTGAAGATGAACAATTGAAAGCGCCAAAAGGAACATTATTCATTCCTTATTCACAATTCCCACCAAGAAAAGTTCGCAAGGATTGCTTCTACTTCAACACACCAGCTATGATTACTCCTAAACATCTAGAAAATGTAGACTCTTGTGAGGTAATTAGAAAATAATATTAATTTTTCGATAGTATTATTCGATACTGTTTAATAATAGTAACTCTACTATACAATAATTGTAGAATTGGCTTCCAAGAAGAGTGATGAGTGCATGGAGAATAGCTGGGATTTTGCATGCATTGGAAGGTTGGAATGAGAATGAGTGTGGTGACATGATGTTTGATATTGACAAAGTATGGAAAGCCAGTGTTG
Source organism: Solanum etuberosum (assembly GCA_029582245.1). Taxonomy (NCBI): domain Eukaryota; kingdom Viridiplantae; phylum Streptophyta; class Magnoliopsida; order Solanales; family Solanaceae; genus Solanum; species Solanum etuberosum. Next base: position 61,525 of record JAJONR010003842.1, read on the forward strand.
ATCATGGTTTTCGCCCGTCAACATTAGTGGCTACTTCTACGGATCAATCTAAGAACTAGAAGTATAGATTAATGTCTTTGTTATAAGTATTATATATTGGATCAGCTAATTAATTACAAGTTTGCATTACGTGATATAATTTCCAGAGTTGTGTATGCATCATATAATTAAGATGTAATATGAACCAAATTGGAGCATATTGAACGATGACTTCTATATATAATCCATAATCACTTTTTAAAAATTATTTAATTTGTATAAGTGTTAATGAGCTTCAGACAAAGTTTATCAAGAGGTTGTCAATGATTTGTTAAATACTTCTTGATAATTTTGCTCAAGTTTTCTTTGAATATGGATAAGCAATTTGCACACTGGAAGCAATTATGACAAATAATTAAGAGTATCACTAATTATATAACAGTCAATGTAGGTGGCCACAGTTTCTAAACAACAACTATAGTTAAAAATGTCTGAAGCTGACATTGACAAGCGATACTAAACTTCAGGCAAAAATGTCTAATGTTTAGCTTTGTCAAGTCCACACTTTAAGCAAAAAATATCTAAAATTGATCTTGACAAGCCATATCAAACTTTAGACAAAAACGTCTAAGGGTAGCCTTAATTTCAAAAGGCCACACTTTAAACAAAAGTGTCTGAAGTTTGTCAAACTTCATACATCAGTTTCGCTATTTCAATCGTGAATGTCTTGTACCTGAAGTAAACTAATAAGTTTTTTGAAAAGTTTGGATACAAATTAAATAGTGAAACTTACATAGATATGCTATATTACGAAGATATTACTATCTATAGCAATAATATTTCTTTCACTTAACATTTAAGTATAATACAAATTATAGAGAACAAATTTATAAAGCACATATAATACAAATAGTATTGATGGATAATGCATTTATCACATACTTATAGTACATTGTGTCAATTTCTTACCAATTAAGCATAATATATTTTAAAACATTTATAATACATGTATAATTCACTTTTAATACATAATGCAAATTTATCGTAATATTACTATAAATAAATTAATAAAAAATATCACTATTTCAATCGTGAAGTATAACCTTAAATTTAAAAGGCCACACTTCAAATAAAAGTGTCTGAAGTTACGTAAATTTTTGCTATATGTCTGAAGTTGAACTCGAAGTAAACTCATAAACTTTTTAAAATTTCGGATACAAATTAAATAACGACCCAAAAAAACAAATATTTGCGTACTTCGGCCAAAATAACCCACATTTTTAACAGGCAACCACGGAAGTCTATTGATGACTGGGCTACTATCCATGAAAAACCCAATTCTTTATTTTATACTACTTGATCTTTATTGAATCGACACACCTTTCTTAAAGTATTAATTAAATATATATTTTATTAAATTAATTTTACTAATAGTATTTTGAAATTTTAAATTTGACTATTAGTACTATTTTATGTAGTTATTTAATATTACGACAAATAATTATAAAATTCTCTTAGTTTGCTAAAATAGAAAAGTAAAATGAAACATTTATTTTTAATATATGAGCCACGTAAAATAAAATAAAGAAAGTATAACGCAACAAACTCAATGATCAAAATGCTACTCCCTCGAACCACTTTACTTATTATCCTTAATAAAAATAGATAATCCATAATAGTTGTTATTTAAGAAATCAAGACATGATTAGTTGTTTATTTTCACAGTTACCTTTAGTCATAAATATGGAGAAATATTAATTTGATGCAAAAGAAAGAAGTACGAGCATTAAATAGAGAAGAGTAATAAATAAGAGTAAATCTTAGGTTTAGCAAACAAAAAAATCATATTTGTATAAAGTTTGCTATAGAGCATCAGATTTGTATAAATCGCTGGCAGGCCTCTCGTTTGTATAAAAGCGTAGCGATTGTATATCGGTTAGATAATTGTATATATGTAACTACTATGTATATGTATCAATGATTGTGTTTGTATATCTGCATAAAATTTGAATTTATATACAATTGAATAGAAATAAAACGTTTGTATATCAAATCTCTCTCTCGCTTTATACAACACAAATTATACATTGTAATTTGTATAATCTGTGTTTGTATAAAGCGAGAAAGAGAGAAAGGCAAAAGAGAACCGGGCAGGGGAAGATCTGTATTTGTATAATTATAAGTGTATAGGACGAAAATATATGTATTTGTATTTGTATATACAATTTTCTCTCGCTTTATACAAACATAAACGCAATCTATACATTTGTGTTTGTATAAAGTGAGAGAGGCGAGCGAGATCTGGGAGAGTGGCGAGCGAGATTCTCTAGAGAGAGACGAACGAAAAGATATGTATGTATACATTTTTCTCTCGCTTTATACAAACACAAACATAATTTATACATTTGTGTTTGTATAAAGTGAGAGAGGCGAGAGAGAGACTGACGAGAGAGAGACTGAGAGTGGTGAGCGAGAAATCTGAGGAGAGTAGCGAGCGAGATTTTCTGGGGAGAGAGGCGAACGAAAAGATATGTATATATACAGTTTTCTCTCGCTTTATACAAATACAAACATAATTTATACATTTGTGTTTGTATAAAGTGAGAGAGGCGGGAGAGAGACTGACGAGCGAGATCAAGAGAGTGGTGAGCGAGAAATCTGAAGAGAGAGGCGAATGACAAAGTGTTTGATACAGATTAGAATTAAATGAAACTGTGGTTATAGTATTTAATTTTTAATTAATAATTTATTATTTTATACAATTTTTCCTAAATAATTACCGTATAATGTTTTTACCCTCTATTTAATGTTTTTTTCTAAAGAGGTGTGCAAAAAAGAAAAAAACGGCATGACAGGCAAAATGAACCGAAGGCGGAGAGAGTAACTTTTCAGTTAGTACTTTGATACTTTTTTCATAGTTCAAGTGAATTATTCAAATTTAAGAATTTTTTTTGAGACATTTCTTCAAATTTATCCTTTATTTAGTGAAATTCTTAACTTTTCACATTCATAGGAGAATAATTTAAAAATAATTAAAAGGAGAATAATTGTTTTATTTATGTCCCTAAATATTTATTTTAATAGATATATTATATCCTAATAATTTATTTAAAATGATTTATTGTATGTGCTGTCTTGTTACCTTTATTTAGTATATTAAAAAAAAAAAACTTTATTTGTGATGTTAAATTGACATCCTTTATTTACTATTGACAGACCTGTGTGAAAACAGTCGGCCATTTATGATGCATTCACATTGACATTTTTTATTTACCATTTACCCTCATGCTTCCTTCTTATTTTTATAATTTATTTTATCATTATATTAACTTTGTAATATTGTCTAAGAACAAAAATATGTTGTCAACACTAATGCAATACTAGAACTTTTCATTTTCGCAAGTTTTTTTTTTTTTTTGTTTACATATTTGTTTAGCGAGAGGTTTAGTTCCCTCTCATTCGAATTATACATATTTTTATGCTTAGATTAACTCTCTTTTTATTTATTGAAGAAAGATTAAAAATAGAATATTTATTGAAGAGTAATTGATATTTTAAAGAATTAAAACACATAATTTTTTAAGGAACATATAAATAAAAAACGTGACAAGTAAAATAGTGTCTCTTTTTTCTGCATGATTCATAACTTCCAAAACCCTAAAATGCCCTTCATTAAGACAAGCTAGCTGTCTTCACGTAACAGGCCACAAATTAAATTTCCCAGTAGGTTCACTTTGCTATTTATTCATTTCATTTCCTTTATTAACAAAACAAGCTTGCTGGTCAAGTGCCACTCCTATGAATTTGCTTCTACAAAAGATTGTTGTTTATCATTTAATAACTTCAGTAAAGTCAGACATATATGCCATGCATGAAGAAATTTTGGTTCCAACAGTACAATTGAACCCCCAACATTTAATTTGCAACTTGTTTTTGGTGCCTCAACTCTACAAGTAGTGGGACTTAATGAGACTATTAGAGGTGTTAAATGTCATATTCACTTGAATTTGAGCGGATTAAAATAAATTAAGATGATAAATGATTGTCCAAAAGTTATTTAGCTGGAGACGTATTGAGCTAAAATGTGGATCATAACTCAATCCCTTATTTTTTACTAAATTTTAATTGATTTAATAATTTTCTAGTACATAATAATTTTTTTATTTTTATGGATATATGTACCTATCGAATAAAGAATGTATTCTTAAAAAGTATTTTGACAAAAAAATTTCATGGATTAGTTTGGACTACATTCTACCTATCAACCCAAATATTTGATTGATAAATGAACGAATTGATAACTAGTCCAACTTAAGCGAGTTGAACAAACTATATTTCATGGTCTAATTTTACCACCTCTAAATGATACAAACTTCTTCCTTTATTTATTACTTATTTATTTTTTGAGATGGCTTAATTTTGCTATTGTAAATTTCATAATTTATTATGTGCCTAATACTAACACCTAAGATCTTGGAGAGAGAAGGAAAAGAATGAGAAAGAGATGGGCTTCTCCCTTAGTAATATTTAAGCCACTCAAAAATAGCTTAATTATGCTCCATAACTATATTTTGTTAATTAGGGAGGAGAATGGCGAGCAAGATTGGGAGAGGGAGGAGAGAGGTGAGCGAGAGAGTGAAGAGAGGTGAATTGTATATGTATATCGGTTAGATAATTGTATATATGTAACTACTATGTATATGTATATCTGCATACAATTTGAATTCGTATACAATTGAATTGAGTTAAAACATTTTTATTTGTAAATCTAATCTCTCTCTCGCTATATACAAACACAAATTATACATTATATTTGTATAAAGAGAGAGAGATAGAGAGAAAGGCAAAAGCGAACTGAGCAGGGGAGATTTGTATTTGTATAATTATAAGTGTATAGGGCGGATATATATGTATTTGTATTTGTATCTCGCTTTATACAAATACAAACACAAATTATACATTTGTGTTTGTATAAAAATTATACATTTGTGTTTGTATAAAGCGAGAGAGAGAAAGACAAAAGAGAACTGGGTAGGGAAATATTTGTATTTGTATAATTATAAGTGTATAGGACGGAGAGATATGTATTTGTATATCATGTCTCTCTCGCTTTATACAAACACAAATTATACATTTGTGTTTGTATAAAGTGAGAGAGAGATTGGCAGAAGAGAAGCGAGAGAGAGACTGGGCAAGGAGAGGAGAGTGGTGAGCGAGATTCCAGAGAGAGAGGGGTGAGAGGGCAAGAGGTGAGAGAGAGAGAATGTAATTATAGCTAGAAGTAAGTTCCGAATTGTAATTAATGCAAACTGTAGCTATGTTAGCTAGTTAACTAGTATATGTTTGCTTAACCGAGTAATTTTCCCTTTATAGAAAACCCTCTAAAATTGTTCATTAATTTCATCTTGCCACTTTAATTGAGGCTAATTCCAGTTGCATACTCCTAAAAAGAAAGTTCAAAGGAGTTCATAAAAAAAAAAAATCAAAATTGCCAGCAAACACCAATCCCAGTTAACTATTAACCTAATGTTAATTATACTTGTATGATTCAACATTATTAGCAACAAAAATAAGAAGAAAAGACTTGTTTTGGGGGGTGGGGAGCAGATGAAATGGTGTCCTAAGGATCAAAATAATTCATTGTTCTTTGTTTGGGGGCAAATTTTAAGAAAAGAAAAAAAGAGGGATGAACATACATAAGTGTACCGTGTACGTAGGGAGAGATTTATTACCCATTGATTTTGTGGGTCTATTACAACTTGTAATTTACAAGGAATTACAATGTACTTATGATAAAATAAAGGGCAAAAGCTTTGATTATTTGACTTGCTTAATAAGAGGGAACAAAAAAATGTGGTAGGAAAAAGGTTGTCAAAGTAATCGATGGTATAACAGTAAACCTAGTTATTATTGTATATTAACTTGAGGTGCACTATAAACTCCAAATCTTAGATCCGCTTCTACAGTAAAAAAAAAAACAAACTAATATATTATTGTATATTACTTGAGGTGCACTATACACTGCAGTGCAAAAAAATTTTAAAAATTCTTACGTTATCAGACCAACTTAAAAATAATTACAAGTCAGCCGTCCTTACAAAGAGAAATTAGTAACTTTACTCGACTTTCTTGCTCTAACAGGCAGGTACAACTACACAGATTTTATTTACAGTACCGATAATAATGTAAGTTAAAGGAAAATAGTAAATATGCATGCCCCCCCAATAAATACGTAGTAGTAGAATTGTTCTATATAAGGCCGTTGAAGCAGAAGCTTTTTGGAGAACACACACAAATCTACAAGCCTACAACCACTTGAACAAAAGAAATGGCTACTAAACCTGGCATTCTCACTGACTGGCCATGGGCACGGCTTGGCAACTTAAAGGTATACATACTCTTTCTATCATTTATGGTAAATGTTGCAGTAACTTTGATTCAAACTCTGGCAACCAGTAACTTTGATTCAAACTCTGTATATTTATTAAGAAATACACTGAATATGTACACATTAACAAATACCAGAATCCATAAACATCAGATCCTAGATCCAATATGATGACTCTGGTAAAAGTGATCTCTAGTTAGCTTCATGCAACCCTACAACATTTTCATTGGAGACTACTGCATTACGCAGTACATGGAATTGGCATTGTCAATCTACTATATATGTTACACTACTTTTTTTTCCTTTTCAAACACTATTTTGTGCTGAATCATGTGATATTATAGCTTGAATTCTGCTAACTTTTTAAAACTGATATGTTGGGATGATGAAGTACCTGGTGTTGGCACCATTTGCGTGTCACAGCATATACACATTCTTCATGAGCAGAGATGAAAGTCAGAGGGACATGTTCTACATACTTGTACTTCCATTTACTCTCTCCAGGATGATTCATTATCAGGTATGGATATCCATATCCCGCTACAGGACTGCAAAGGGTAATAATCGAATTATTGATAAAAGCATCGAATTTGATCAAGTTGACAGAGAAAGCAACTGGTATGTACCTTCATTCTTCACCCACTACATATTGTTTTGGTGAATATGTATGATTACATCTTAAATTTAGATCTTAAAATTCACTAATTGTGTAAAAAAGAAGATATTTACACTGTCAGTGTTTATAACTTAAATCCTGGATTTCCTCTATTTAAAAGTTATTTGAGAGTTTATTTTGGTCATTAAGTAAACTTTACCTTACAGAATTTACCTGTCCTTGTTAGGTTTTTGAACTGTATATACAAGGGATGTAATAAAACGAAAAGATTAAATTGTAGATGGCATGCTTGATTTAAGGATGAATTGTTTTGTAGGGATGATCAGATCATACTACTTGCGTTGTTATATTATATCGGATACCTGATACTAGAGCAGTCTCATCATATGCCTGTGTGGAGGACTGATGGAATCATAATAACTGCCTTGATTCATATTGGTCCTGTCGAGTTCCTCTATTACTGGCTTCACAGAGCTCTGCATCATCATTTTCTCTACTCTCGCTACCATTCCCATCATCACTCCTCCATTGCTACTGAGCCCATCACTGGTAATTTGTCTTCAAAATTGTTTCCATCACTGTGATCAAGTTATTAAGAGTTAGAATGATCAATCCTAGAGAAGATGCACCACAATTTTGGGATCACCAGGAAAATATTTTGTTTCGTAGCACACACTCAGAGACGAAATAAAATGTCAAATGTAATAAAGGATATGAGAATGAAGTACTTTGTAGATTGGCTTTCTCTAAGTTTAATGGATGAAAATTGGTTCGAAAAGTCTTGAGGTTTACTCCCTCTGTCTCATATTGATTATCATCAAGGTTACTAAAACTACTTGTCATTTTACAAAACCAAAATGAAATTAATTATTTTTATCCCATTTTACCCTTAATGTCAAGTGTTCTTGAAAATAACCAATAAGTATTAATTAGAGTACAATTTATTGGATAGAGATAAGGGTTAAAATGTATAGATATATACTTTTTATTTATGATTTCCTTAAGGGAAGTGCAAAAGGGAAATCTGAACAACTAATATGGTATAAGTCTTTTAGGGAAGTTTCTTTCTAACTTAACCCTTCATGAGGTAGTGTGTATAAGTCTCTTCTTATTAAACTAGTTTAGCTTGTTTGAAGATATCTTCTATCTGACCTAACCCTTCATACTGTATCATTTAAGCTCTGATATACAAATAACTGTAAGTTAGTCACTTTCCATAGCACTTCAATTCATTTCTTGTCATCATTAAATAAATTTAGAGAGATAACATAACCTCAGGGGATAGTGCAATTTTACCAACCAATTATCACTTGTATGGTTTAAGTAATTTACATTATTTTGGCAGCTGTTATTCATCCATTTGCTGAGCTACTAGCATATTATATGCTCTTTGCCATACCCGTGTTCACAACTGTATTCACTGGGACTGTTTCAATGGCTTCACTTGGTGCTTATGCCATATATCTTGATTTCATGAACCTCATGGGCCATTGCAACTTTGAGCTAATTCCTAAGTGGATGTTCTCTATCTTCCCCCCGCTCAAGTACTTGATGTATACGCCCTCGTGAGTCTTCTTGCCCTGTATATTTTTTATGAGTTTAAGTAACACTATTTTATACAACAATGTCTCTAATTAAGTAATTATAAGTAAATTAATCTTCTGAAAGATCTCAAACTTGATTTAGTTATTTAGATATAGATTCAAGAACACTTCATGTTCGTGCATATCTAAAAGGCAGTACAGTGGACTGATTAAGGTTACCAGAGAGATGCAAAATTGTACTTGGGTATATATTGTCTGATGCAATATCGATATGCAGAAAACAAAAGAAAGAGAATAAATATAAACAAAAGATAAAGGATAGAAGAATGACACAAGATGGATAAGAGTTGAGAATAATGGTTATATGACAACCGATACCCCCAGTTACAAGATTCCAAAAGCACCAATTCTATAGAAAGCATGACACAAGAATGAGACTAATAGGCAACAATGGCTATTAAAGTCAAAACCTCCTATTAAGAACACCAAATAAGCACCTATACTATAGAGACACCCTCACGCCTCAAGAGGAATGATCCTCAAGCAAGTAATCTCATCAATATTTCGATCAACAATGACCTTAGTCCGAACTACCTCAAGAGTATCACTATTCAAGTGAATATCAATATCCAAAATCAATCTACGTCTAAATGAGCTATTCTCACCTCTTTATAGTCTAGGCTAGCTATTACATAAAAGGTCCAAAAGTGGCATTTCAAAGAATTGCAAAAACAACCAAAATCAGACTCCATGTAGTAAGCGACGTAGCTTGTGGCGTCGCATCTACCATTTGCTGTCGCATCCATCTCCGCATCTCGAAAACAATGAGTCTTGAAGTTTTAGACTGAATGCCACTCGGGTTGCAGTCACAACCTCTCACTTGCGGTTTAAGCTTAGCATTTCACATCGTAAGTGAGTCCTTTCTCCCTGCTCCAAGTATTCCTCCAAGTTAGACACAGGATAGTTTTATCAAATTTGACTTCTGCTTCCAACTTTAGTTACTCAGGGAAAAAAATAGAAACAAGGGAAATTATTGTCTCTTGTCAAGTGTACTTTTCCTAGTATATAGGTTGGGCAGGTTAGTAATAACATGAAGCTCTGTTTTGTGATTGATTATTCTTTTGACACTAATATCAATATTTTGATGGCACAGGTACCACTCACTACATCACACTCAATTTAGAACAAATTATTCACTTTTTATGCCAATGTATGACTATCTGTATGGTACAGTGGATAAGTCATCAGACACGTTGTATGAAAAGTCACTCGAGAGAGAAGCTGAAGTGCCTGATGTGGTGCACCTTACACATCTAACAACCCTAGAATCCATCTACCATCTTCGACTAGGGTTTGCATCACTGGCCTCAAAGCCTCACGCCTCTAAGTGGTATTTGTTGCTAATGTGGCCCGTCACACTATGTTCAATAGTGCTTACATGGAGTTACGGTCACACATTTGTTGTTGAGAGAAATTTGTTCAAGAATCTCAAATTACAAACCTGGGCTATCCCGAAGTATCGCATACAAGTAATTAAGTTATATTATTACAGATTATAGTTACATTTTGCAGGTCTATTGTTAAAGTGATTATTAATTTGTCCTGATTTGTTTTGTTGCAGTACTTTATGCAATGGCAAAGAGAGCGTATTAGCAATTTGATCGAGGAAGCCATCATTGAAGCAGATCAGAAAGGCATAAAAGTGTTGAGCCTTGGACTCTTAAATCAGGCAAGTCAAAATATGTGTTAAAAGCCTAATAATACCCATCCTTACTTTATCTATAAGAAAAATGCATGATCTGTTCTTAACTGGTAATTATCTTGCAACCTTATTGCAAAATGTTTTGTACTCAATCAAAACATATTGTTATTATGGAGTAAAAGATTTTAAAAGAAGTTACCCCTCACCCTATATCAATGTTTGTAGGCTGAACCAATTAAAGAAGGTCAACTCATACTTATGTTTTATTTCAAATGTACTTTCCAGGAAGAGCAACTGAATAGTCATGGTGAATTTTACATAAAGAGGTATCCACACCTGAAAGTGAAGGTGGTAGATGGAAGTAGCTTAGCTGTCGCTGTGGTCCTAAACTCCATTCCCGAAGGAACTTCCCAAGTTGTCCTTCGAGGTAGCTTGTCCAAAGTTGCTAACTCCATTGCCCTTGCCTTGTGCCAAGGGGAAATTCAGGTATATTTGACTATTAATCTCCTACATCATTTTTGGTTTTATCTCATTAAATATAATTTTCTATATATAGGTTGTCACGTTAAACAAAGACGATTACAAGAGACTTAAAGCGAAGCTTACCCCCGAGGCTGCAACTAATTTGGTCCTCTCGAATTCTTATAATGTTTCAAAGGTATAAACCAAAAATAAATTGAAATATACTAATCTAAATCTTGACCATTTATAACATTTCCTTGCACCTCCCCCTCCCTCCTAGATCTCCTAACCCAAAGTTTTATCATTATGTTGAGGTTTGAACAATTCTGGATTTAAAAAGAGGCTCTTGATTGAAATATTATATTGCAGACATGGCTAGTAGGGGATGGATTGAGTGATGATGAGCAATTGAAAGCACCAAAAGGAACACTATTTATGCCCTTTTCACAATTTCCACTAAGAAAAGTTCGCAAGGACTGCTTCTATTTCAACACACCAGCCATGATTGCTCCAAAGCATCTTGAAAATGTAGACTCTTGTGAGGTTAGAAAAGATCCTTTGGTGTTATTAATTTCTCTATACTAATTTGACGGTTTTTTAAAATTAAAGAAATTCATAAGTGATTTTCTTTTAATTCTAGAATTGGCTACCAAGAAGAGTGATGAGTGCATGGAGAGTAGCTGGAATTGTGCATGCATTGGAAGGTTGGAATGAGCATGATTGTGGTGACATGATGATTGATGTTGAAAAAGTGTGGAAAGCTAGTCTCAGTCGTGGTTTTTGCTCATTAACCAAGATTTATGCTGCTTAATCAAAGGGCTAAAATTATACTATTATAGATAGACTGCTGCTTTTATTATTGAATCTTTGATCTACGGTACCATTTCGTTGGGTAAGCAAAAAGTATGCACAATATTAGCCTCTACTAGAACATGTAATAGAGAGCAAACCCATTAATATAAAGGTTTGAGGTACGTATCTCATTAAGAACACCTACTCCATTGAGCTACCCCTGGCCAAACCTCTCCTTCCCCGGTCCATGCTCCCAAGCCTATCCCTACCGACGTTGTGACAATTGGTTACATTAATGAGCTACTAGCATAATCGAAAATCATCCCAAAACATTGACTGTGTTGTACTTACTGTTCTATTGAATTTCGAATTAAATTCATAACAAAACCAATGCCAATATTTAATGAAAAATATTCAAAACGAAATAAAATGAAGAAAACAGAAACAAATAAGCCAAATCACACAGAGTTTCAAGAGGAAACCATTTGTATACAAAATGCAGCGAGGTAAAATACGGAGAGGCCAAAAAGAAGCTTAAGTTGGCGAAGCTTACCAGAAATGGGAGAAAACGGCTAAATTTGCACGGAACCAGACGGCCTAACACAGAGAAGAGCGACAAAGGATCAACAAAAATTTGAGGGAGAGGGCTGAAACTGGAGAACACCAATGCAATTTTCGATGGTGATGCAGGCGAAAATAGCAATTTGGGTCCTTGATTTATTATCTTATTCCTATTTTAGTCACCGTGTTATTAATCTGAATCCAAGTGAGTAGTGGACCTTCAATCAATTAAAATATACGTGCATATTTAGAAAAGACATAATATATAATTGTGTCATTTAATTTGGTTTTATTTTGTATTTATGCTCTCCAATTTAGATTATGCATGAGTAGACACTTAAACTTATATAAAGTTGAACAAATAAATACTGAGACCTGTGTTGCATATTGTTAAAGTAATAGATGGTATACGATTGTGTCGCTCATATAAGTTTATAGGAATACAATAACTTTTTGCCCAGACCAATAACTATGTATAACATATTAAGTGTGATTCTATAAGGAAGTTTGAGAGAATAGAATGTATATATATATGTTATCCCTTGCTTTGTGTGAGATAAACTTTTTTCCAAATCATGTATATATATATTTAGAAATTCACAAACTCAAAAATATAAAAAGCTATAAACTTTAAGTCTTTAATCCAAATCCAAGTTTCTTGTTATAATAAAGGCAGGCACAAGTACATGCGCCCATCAACTTGACAGGACTGTTTGTTGAGATATATACTATTAATCATATGTTAAGATATAATATTTATTATAAAATAAATATTTTCTCAGTTTTAATAGATCATATATTCGTTTATGGCGTCTATTTACTTATATAGTAGATGATTTAGTGTGTAGAGTTTTAGCTTATACACAGAGGATTAAATCATCGGTTCTTATAAGTATAAAACTTTTTGTTCACAATCTAGGATGGAAATTGGACATGCCATCGGTACGATTGTAGCACAAGATTATATGTAATTTATCTTGATTATGGGAACGGTATAGTTCCAACTTCTTGTGCTAGTGCATTTTGTATGTATTGAACGAGACCGAGTAGAGATAGTTGTTTTAGACTGACTGACAAAAACATATTCTCTAAACTATTAAATGTACTTATATTCTCAATCCTGATATAACTATTATGATCTGTATATATTAATTATCGTTTTGATTTATTAAAAGGTGAGATTCTGAGATGGGTCAATATGCCTGGTAGATTGG
>JAJONR010003843.1:0-57890 GCA_029582245.1 Solanum etuberosum
GGATAGCATACAGAGAGTTGTGCTGTGAGGGGGTCAATTCCAGTTCCAGCAGATGCAAAACTAACTCCAGTCTTGAGCTCTTCAATACTTAAACTTTGAACTAAATATGGAGGCACATATTCTTTGACACCAATATATATTAGGTCTTAATTAACCCATAGTTTAAGAATTAAAATAAATCCAATATTGAGAATCTTAAATTTGAACACATGGGGTTATTTTAATTTAAATACAAGTTATGATATGATTAATTATATACTGGAATTAGTTATGCTAAGATAATCCTAGTATTATTTCTTATTGATCGTTTAGTTTGTTCTATAAAAATAATAATATACATTGTGTAATCTAAGAAGAAGTTGATTGTTTATACAAATACCCTCCACCTTATAATTTAGCTAAATTTCTATCCCAAACTTATATACACTTGTCAGGCATACGAAACAACCTCCTAGAGCATAAATTCTAAATCCGCCTCGAACTACGTGACCATCTCGTCTATAAGTTTAAGTTATTAGATAAACCACACTTTTTCTAAATTATATCTATAATAATACGTTTCAAACCTATTTTTGCATATATATGTATATACATAGCTCGAACTGAAATTAATGGATTCAGTCGAACCTACCTACAAAATCCACCCTAGAACCTCCTTTTGCAACATTTTTATGTGTCATTTCAAACTAACTAGCTAATCAAAGTAACTAATAAAATTATTTTTGTAGAATAATTACCAATGAAATCATAAATAAGCTTCCCATTAGTAAACCGTCCTGTTGAAACATGGTTGGGAAATTCTCTTCCATAGGGTTTGAAATTACTCTTAATAGGAGTTAATATGTGATTATTGTTTCCAGGATCAGCTGTTGAGTCTCCAAAAACAAGAATGGTAGAAACTAAACTATTATGTTTTTGAGCATGAGCTTTCAATATGAAGAATATTAGCACAAGAAGATGTAAAAGAAAAATATAAGAATAAGAAAAATGCATTTTGATTAGATATGGATAATGAATTTGTAGACATCATAAGGTGTTATATATATAGGTGGAGAGGTGGATCGAGACATAATAGTCATTCTGATATTGATGATTTAAATATATTTTGAAAAATAAAAGTGATAAGAAAAATTATACAATTAGTTAGAAGATAATTAATTCTTCAATCGATATATTAAATCAGATAAAAAGATTCAATTTCTTATCAGAATAATGTTATTATTATAACAATTGTCTAAAAAAAAAAAAGGAGGTTTTTGAAGTTGAAATTGATAAACCACCTGAGATTAACAATGTCTCAAAAAAATTAAATGGATTAGATTAGCTATATTTGTCGATTGAAAATTTATAATTTTGCAAAGTACTAGAAGAATAAACTTCAAATAAAAATATAAATAAAATTCTAACATATAAGTTTTTGCCTTATTATGAGCAAGACAGATTTAATAACATAGTTACGAATTCACGTGAACTCAATAATTTAAGAATTCATGTTGTTAACAAGGGATAAGACACAAGTACCCACTAAACTATGACCGAAATTCCACAAACACATTTTAACTAAACTAAGGTCCTATTATCCCCCCTGAGTTCATTTTATTTTGTAATTTTATACACCTTTTGGCTTAAGTGGCACACTATGTGAGACTCCACGCAGTTGAGACACGTGAGAGATATTTGAATGCCACGTAAGACAAAAAGGTGTACAAAAATACTAAAAAATGGGGTTTGGGAGTAATAGGACCTTAGTTTAGTTAAAATATGTCTCTGAAATTTCGATTATAGTCTAGGGGGTACTTATACCCTATCCCATGTTAACCATAACAACTTCCTAAGAAAGAAAGTTCATGCAGGCAAGAAATTTAAGAATTTAGTGAAATGCAAATCAATGTCACTAAAGGGCCAATGTGCATTGGTACATATATAGAACTACCTTAGCAAAGTAGAAAACTTATACTTTTACTTTCGAATTTTCATTAGTTTAAATTGGGTTCTTTAGTAAACTTTATGTTAATCTTAGTTTGACACACATATTAGATACACAAATATATTTATAAATAGTTTAACTTATACGTATGCACACACGTATTAGATACACAAATATATTTATAAATAGTTTAACTTATATATATATAACATGCATACAACAACATATGAAGTAATGATGAGGATTGGTATCACAATCCAAAAATGGACGTGATGACACTTGTCTATTCCCACCAAGATAAGTCAATCTCAAATCTAACAAAATGGAAGAAACGCGGAGAGTAAGACAAGAATAACATAAGAGCGAAAAAGTTAGTCATTCTAATACTCCCTCCGTCCAACAATACTTGTCCACTATACTAAAAATAGATGTTCAACAATACTTGTCCACTTTATGAAATCCATGGATAATTTTACACTTAGTTCCTAATTTAAGTTTATCATTAATTATAGTCATTTTCCTATTACATTTTTCAAAAAATTGTATTTATTATATTCAAAGGGTAATATAATAAAATTACCCTTCTATTTATAGTTTCTTAAGAGGTGTGCCAAGTCAATAGTGGACAACTATTGTTGGACAGAGGGAGTATAACCCCACAACTTGGTTTTCACGTATACAAACCACTAATGTATTAATACAGACGTGAAAGGTGATTACAAGTTTCAAAGTGTTTGTTTCTCAAATAGAACAAAACATAAACAAAAAGGAAGAGGAGGACCCGCCAGGATAACAAGAAGCTACGCCTCTCTCTCTCTAAGAAGAAGAAGGAGAAGGAGCCACACAAGTGTAGAAGCAAGGAGGGAGTACCAAACAATACGATACTCAACAAGCAACCTACTAAAAGAAGAGGAGGAGGTATCAAATAGATCAGTCACAAGTATCAAGTAGATCAGTCACAAGTATCAAATGCATCAAATCACAATAGTCAAACTCTTGCCGGAATCATTTTTCTTCGACACATTATCACCAGCCGGAACATTTCCCTTCGGCAAATCTTTACTTGACCCTAGACATTTGGAAATCATTGGTGAAAACCATTTCAAAAATGGATTAGAATTTAGCTTAAAATCACCATTTTATCAAGTTCTTGGGTTTTTGAAGAAACCCTAAATTATCATTTCAAAAACCTTAATTTGAATACTTAAATTCATTAATAACAATGGGTAAATGAAGATTTAAGATTAGGAATAGTTACCCAACTATTTCTTCTCAAAAATCTTGTTCAAATCGTCATCCCAAAGCTCCTAAAACTCAAAAATGGAGAAATGGGATTGAAACTCCGATTTTGAAAACTGATTACCGAGGCACAAAATGCTCATCGCGACCGCGATGAGTTAAATGGGTCAACTCATTAAAGTTTGACCATCACGATTGCTACCGGAACTCACACGATTTTGTGGATTGGCCCGCGATCGCGATAAACAAATTACACTACATCAGAACTGTAAGCCAATAATCACACAAGGCATAAAATGTCTCCGAAATGACCTTCGGGATTCATTCGATACCACGAATACACCAACCAAATATATAAATTGACTAAACTCGACATTTCGGACTCAATGGAACCATCGAAACATGAGTATGACCGAAACTCGGGAAAGTCACAAGAAATGAACATAACGCCTAAAAGGGCTAAAACAAGCTCGGAGTCTCTGAAAATTCAACCAAGACCTCACCTAGAATTAAAATCATCCCCTGAATCCAAGGGACCTCTCAGAATTTCGATCCAAGCATCTGAACCCCAAATGTTGACCAAAGTCAACCTAAAGGCTAAAATTTCACAATTTTCCGACTTAGGACCTCAAATCCTTAAAAAGACTCCGATCTAAACACGACAATTCTCTTAGACCAATTTCCACATTTCGGGATTGATGAAATCGATGAAATTCCATTTCGACACCCGAGACTCCAAAACACCGAAAACCACTTTTTAACAACTTTAACCTTTCAAATTCCCAAAATTCAACTCTTTTAACTCGAAACCAATTTCAAAACTCATTCAAAAATGACTCAGGATCAATATTATAAGGAGTAAAATAATAATTTTATAAAAATTTCCGAAAATGACCTATTAAATCATTACAAGTAAGCAATCTATTTGTTGCCCTTCCAGTTGCAACATGGTTGGGAAAATCCCTTCCATATGGTGATAAATTACTCTTGCAAGGAGTTGTTAAATAATTATTAATTATTTCCAGGATCAGCTGCTGAATTATTGGAGCTTCCAACATGAAGGAAATTAGCAAAAGAAAAATAAAAGTATATGAAAGATGCATTTTGATTAGTGATTGATCAAGAAAACTATGGATAATGAATTGTAGACTTCATAAAGAGTTAATATTATATATAGGCGTTGAGCGGGTGGACCAAGGCATAATAGTTATTCTGATATTGATGATTTAAATATATTTTTTTAAAATTAAATATGTTAAAAGAAATTATATGATAAGAAGATAATCCTCCAATTGATCATATACTAAATCAGATGAAAAGATTTGATTTTTCCTTAATAAGTTTGTATATTCCTTATAAGGTAATGTTTATTTTGATAACAATAATTTAAAATTAAAATTGATAAACGAATTTAAGATTAACAATGTCTCAAGAAAAATATTACATGAACTAGTAATATATGTTAATGCATACACTTTGGTTTTGTGAGCAAATCCTTCATATATTACTGTGCAAGTTGAATATAACCTCTCTTTTCTTAGTGATGTTCGATATCTGTATTAAAGTTTAAATAATTAAAATTCGCATGATGTAAATCGATTACCGAAAGAAGGGAAAGACTCTCTATATATAACTGCATATGTTAAAAAATAATTAAACTTTTAATTATACATGAGTTATTGAATGCCTTTACATAATTATTACTCCCTCCGTTCCATATTAGTTGATCATTATATTTAAAAATAGTTGTCCCATATTTGTTGTCCATCTTACTAAATCAAGAAAGCATTAATTAAATTTTTTCTATATTACTCTAGCAATTAATTCTTTTTTAAAGTGTTCACATTTGTTTATAAAATTCTCAAGAAGTTTTTTAATAGGTGAGTTAGTAAAATTATCTTCTTATTTATGATTTCTTAAGCACCGTACAAAATAAAAAATGAATAGACAAAGGGAGTATCTTTTAACATAAATTCCTTAATTTAAATTTCTGACTCCACCATCAAATACATCCACCATAATATATCATCAAAACCTAGAAAAAAAATAAGTCACTATTTTTTTTTCTTTTTCTGAATTCTAGTTCTTGATTTACCCGATGTTTATAATTGGTTGATAGCAAAATCAATAGAAGGACGTATTGCTTGGAAAATAGTGTAATAAGTAGATTGACTTGGGTGGACTGCATCCCAAAACATATGATTTGAAGGATTATTGCATACAATTGATTTTGGATTGCAAAGAATTGATGCTTCAATAAGACCACTTCCACAACATCCCATGGTAACTTCACTAAATCCTACGAAATATTAAGTAATTTTTACACCATCAGATTAAACTATAAAATATAATTTACGATAAGTAGAATTAATAACTAAAAAAAATTAAAGTTGATAACTTGCTACAACAAGTTAAATTACATGATGATAGTCGATAGACTTTCTTTGTATTTTAAAAATGTTTTCCCTGAAAATTTCCTAGAATTTATTTTCCTAAAATAAAACGATTTTCTTACCTTCATTAGCTAAAATATTGACTAAGTACACATATAAAAATTATTTCAAAAACATTTATACATAAGAAGCGAGGGGTGAAGGAGGATGAGGGGTAGGAGTGAGTTGGGAGAGGGGGCGGGGGTGGAGGCAAATGGAAAATTGGGGGTGTGACGAGACAATTAATATGAAATGCTACTTACGATATTTATTTTATCTATTTTTGTTAGAAAAGTTATTTTTCCAATTTAAAAGTCCCAATTTTCAGAAAATTTTGACCAATAAAAATTGAAAAATAAAATATATACCGAGCCCACCCTAAGGTGTATCTAAGTAAAAAAATCCAAAAGTGAAAAACTAATTATTTGGGTTGTTAAAAAAAATAAAAAATTGCTCACCATGTTTAATTGGATTTTGTATCATGTCATTAATTGGATCGTAGATATCGACGTAGAATAATTTTGTGCCATGAATTTCCATAGTCTTTAGTAAACGTTGAAGAAGCGAGTTGTACTCTCTTGCAACGGCGGAGTACGATTCGATACATCGACGGGGTTGAAGTGCTTCACCAGAATCTATCGTAATGACTATCGGCAAGCACCCGAAAGGCGGAACTCCGGCGACGCCGATCACTCGAGCTCCTTCGTTCATCAAACCCTAGGACAATTAACATAAAGTTTATGTATACAAAATATTAATATCAAACACATTAGATTGATACATATACCATTTGGATTTTAAAAAAATTTAAAAAGCCATATCTAATAGAAATTTAGGCGGGGAATTTTAGTAGCTCAGTTGGTTGATTACGTGAAGAATCGATTCTCTATCATGTAATCCCTTCCCAATTTTCCTCTTTTCTTACCTCCTACAAAATTTTATTTTTAGAAATTCAAGCACCTAATTGAACCATGTACGTTGTCCAGTTATCAATGAAATAAATTGGAAATAATAAGGTTTTATGTTTAAATTTCAGTGAAAACAAAAGATGTTACATAATTTTTTTCTAATTTGTTTGAGTTTTAGTGGAAAAAATCATCATGTACTTGATCGTTAAAAGATAGAAGATATTCTATAAAATTAATTGAGATGCTTACGAAAGAAGAATTAATATGTATTCACTATATATATATATATATATATATTATAATAAGGCAAAGAAAAGTACAATATAATATGACAAAAAATAATAATTAAAAACTAGAACAAATTTGGTTGTCTCCAATTAATTGTAGTAATTAAGTTACAACACCTAACTCAATCCTTCCCCACTTCATAAATCATCATCAATGTTTTGCCTCCAAATTATTAGAATATATATTTATATCATTTCCAAAAGGCCTATTAAAGCACTTCACTATCGTACTCATGCCATGAATATTTTTCCTTTTAAAAATAAAAAAAAACAAAAAAAAACTCAAAGTATAAATTTAAATATATGTATATGGTCAGATCTTTTTATAACAGTCAATCATCTATAATAATATTTTACAATAAACATAAAAGAAAATTAATTTTCCATATAATTACATATAACGACATTTTGTTATAATAATCAGAAAATATATATCTACATAACAGACGACATAATTATAGGTAAAAAGAACACCATATAATGGTGTATTTTGTTGAAACAATCCAAAAGTTCAAAATAAACTACATTGATCATGTGATAGTCATTTTCTATAGTACTTAATATCATATTATAATCAAGGCATAATACATAAACATGAGCCTTACTTTAGCTTTAGCGAATAACTATGCCCTCCAATTTTGAGTGTGCATAAATAAGCACTTAAACTTGTATAAAATTGAACAAGTAGACACACGTAACCTACATGACATAATACACGTAGGACACAAAATTGTCATGTAGGGTGTCATATAGGACGAATATGTCTATTTGTTCAATTTTATACAAGTTTAAGGGTGTGTTTGGTACGAAGGAAAATGTTTTTCATGGAAAATGTTTTCCTAGAAAATGTTTTCTTGAAAAACAAGTGGATTTCTAACTTATTTTCTCATGTTTGGTTGGTGAGTAGAAAATATTTTCTGGAAAATATTTTTTAACGTTTAGTTGGTGAATGAAAAATATTTTTTATTAAAAAAACTCTTTAGGAAAATAATTTATGATCCGAAAATCAACCCCGATAATTGATCTAGGACCCGACCCCGATACTCAAACTAGGACAAGACCATGATGACCGTTTCAAAATCCGACTCTGAGATTTGACCCAGGAATATTTTTTTCAAAAACATTTTTTTAAATATAAAAAAAAGATTTGATGGGGTGGGGGATAGGGGGTAGGGGGTAGGGGGTAGGGGGTAGGGCGGGGTTGACGTAAAAATGATTTTTTTTTAAAATTTGAAATATTCCCCAAAAATTATTTTTTCCTAAATAATTATTTTGACGGGAATGGCATGGGTAGGGTAAGAAAAAAAATTAAAGGATAAAATAGAGTTTTGGAAAATGTTTTCCTTAATTTTGTAAGCGAAGTCATTTTTCTTAAATTTGAGGGAAATGAATTGAGTTGAAAAACATTTTCCAAACATTTAAGCCAACAAAACATGGGAAAATTGAAAAACATTTTCCGGAAAATTGGAAAAACTCCTCCATACCAAACATACTCTAAGTGTCTATTTGTGCACACTCAAAGTTAAAAGTCATAGTTACCCGTTGACACCAAATTAAGGGTCATGTATATATATTATGCCTATAATAAATTATGCTATACTCTATTTTTTTTTATAACAACTGAAAAATATTGAAACAGTTGTTATAAAAATATTAGTTCTCTATCTTTTCAAATTTATAAGAATCACATGGCTATAATTTATTATGTGATAGATACTTACTTGAATAAATTGTTGGACCATTTGCATCAAGAATTGTTGATATTGAGAGACATTATAATATTTTTGTCTTCTAAATGGGGTGTTATAATAATTTACAGCAAAGTCATTTGTCCCTGCACTTATTATAAATGCTGCTTTGCTTATTAATAATTTTGTCTTTTCTTTTCCAATTGAATTTTCAACTTTTCTTTTGTATTCTTTAAAATATTCCAGCTGTTTTTCCATTATAATTACATCCTGCAATAATAATAATAATCAATATCAAATCACAATCTTGTCAATAATCAATTGATTAAAAAAAGGCGTAATCACTATAGATCGAACCTATCCAATTTTTACGGTATGATGATTGATTGTTCACGTCTTACCGTCTAGTTGTACCTACAATTTCTCTTATTGGTTTAATACCAGTAATTTATCGTACGATAACATTCAAATCGTTAGGTTTAATTTTTTTGAAAAATTAAATGACTACCCTTCCACAAAAATAAAGTTGGAACATGGTATGAAACCCTAAGTCTTTATCTAATTATATCATTACTAGAAAAGGAAAAGCTTTTCTAAAAAATAAAATGTTTTTTTTTTTGTTTTTCTTTTTTGGTGTTCTTTAAGTAAACAGAAAATATATTATCTCGAGCATTTACATATAATTTAGACAAACACTATAAATTTGAATATTATTGAGGTCAGGGTCGGAGTAAGGGATGATCGGAGGGTTAGGTCATGGGGTGAGACTGGAGATGGAGTATGTGTTAGTATATAATTATGAGACAATCAACATACAATATCATTTATAAAACTTATTTTTTTCTATTTTTACGATTAATAGAGAAGTCATTTTCTTGATTCATAAACTAATATACTTTTATATTTTTAAAAGGTTAATGCAGATAGTACAAGTTTAGTTGTTGGGAGTAATTTACTTATAAAGAAAAAAAATCAATGCAACTATGATTCATGTGTCAGATTATAACAGAGTACATGTTCTTCTTTTTAAATAAAATTTGCAAGATTGCAATAATTTTAAAATTAATTAATGCACCTAATAAATTACTATAAAGTTGATTATTTGTAATTTTTACCATTATGTTACAACTACACTAGTCTATAATGATTTACGTAAGGAAAGTCAATTAATATCCTTTCATCGAAATTATGAATCGCTATAATAAATATTTTGATTATATCGATAGATTTAATATATAAATAAATAAATGAGAGAGACGTACAACTAATTGAGCAGTTAGAGGGTCAAAGCCAGAGCTACCAGATGCAAAACTAACTCCGGTCATGAGTTCGTCCAAGCTAAGACTTGGGTCCAAATAGGGTGGCAGGAAATTTTTGATTCCCACGTACGAAGCTGTTACAAAAATTTATAATATTACTTAAGTTATATACATTGACAGTTTACATATTAAAAAAAAAAATACCATGCCGATTAGATAACATTGTTTTTTTTCAAAAAAAAAACACTAAAACCTCTATATGTTGGTGATAATATAAAAATTATTTTTAGGTGGCACTTAAAAAAAGAACGATATCTTCCTCTTTTCTAAAATAATTTTACTTTAAACTTTCAATTATATCTTTAATGACATGATTTATTGTCACACAAATAACTATATCCTATTAATTTTCTCCACCACAATTTTTTATAGAGTATTCCTTTTTTTTTCTTAAGTTTCAGGTTCAATCAGTCAAACATCAATATGTAAAATGAAAATGAAAATGAAAATGTAGATCATAATACATCTTAACTGATACGATAGAGCAAAAATTAATGTACGGACAGATCTCTCTATAACAACATTTCATTATAATGACCACGTTTTCTATGAAAGTACTATTTCCCCATGCTATGTACACGAAAAATGATATGTACACTATACGATCATAAAAAGGTTTGACTGTATATGTACGTACGTACCTATGTAATCTGTAACGAGGCGGCCATTAGTGAACCTTCCGGTGGGAACGTGGTTAGCGAAATCGCGACCGTACGGCGGAAAATCGCACTTTGCGATGGTGTTTATGTAGTTGTTGTTGCCGGAATCAACCGTGGAATCTCCGAACACAAAAATAGCTGAAACTGAATTGTTGAATGGCCTTTGCAATTTTTTATAATAATAATTGTTTAATAATAATGTTCGACCTTGAATTTTGTTTTGGAAAATAATAATGAGAAGAATGGGCAAAAATAGAATAAACTTACAAGGAAAAATCATTGTAATTGGGAGACAAAAAATGTTGGAAAAATTTAGTATGAGTTTTTAGGTCTATTATAATGTGTTGTATATATAATGGGGAAAAAATATATATGTTGTGTGTAGGTACTATTAATAATAGCAGTGGACCTCTATATAAATTTAAAATAATTTATTTAGGGTCCCTTTTTTTTTATTATCAAGGATTTCAAAAGATCTTTCGTACGATACTTAATTTCGAAATTAATTCTATACATATGACCAATAATGAAAGAAAAATGATATAGCGAAATGGAGATAGGCAATATGAATTAGCCAGAGACCCTCGATTGTAGGATTTAATTTTTTCTTGAAAAGTAAGAAATTCCGCATATTCTGACTAATTCAAGATGAAAAATGAAATTGCTCCCTTATAATGGAACAAAACTGAGCAAAAAAATCTCGATTCAAAATAAGTTTATAAAATATTAATAGCTCTTTAGAATCTACTCCAGCGTTTAATCGAACATAATTTCAATCGGATCATTCTAACTTGTGTCCCTAATTTGAAATGATGTATAATTTTTGCCTTTCTAATATGTGATCTTTTATTTCGACCACAAATTTTAAAATTCGTTCTTATTTCCAACTGATCAAATATAGGTCCACTTCTATTATTAATAATACAACAAAAAATATTTATTCTCAATATAAATACAACACATAAAAATAATCTCAAAAGTAGCTCATGAATTCTTCAACTGTTTTTTTCCTTTCCATTATTATTCAACTCAAAAGTAGCTTTTGTGGTCCAATCCTTTTTTGGAGGTGCGAACTTAAGATATCAAGTATTTTTTACGTATATTTTATATTTATATTGAGAAATCGATTAATATATAAGAAATATTTATTGTACATGGTCTGATTCTACTTTGGCACATATGAAAAAGTTTTTTTTTTTTAAAATTTACAATTATTGAGAATTCATAAACTTTAAATTATGAATCCACTTCTACTTCTTAGGACTCCGCGCATAGAGGGAACTTAATGCACCGATTGACTGTATTTTAATTATTATTATTTTTTGTCTACAATAAAAAAATATAATTGTATCCTTTTACGTGGTATATCTTGTGTGGTTATGGCAAATTCTTTAGTGTAGAAGATTTCATGAATGTGTTGAAATATAATATCAACCAAAATCATTCCACTTGTCCATCACTTTGTTATAAAAGTATAATATATATATATATATAAACATATTTTTTAACTTGCTTTTAGCTAGTAATTATGTCTATTAATTTTGAGTCTATAGATATAAGTACTTAAACTAATTCGCGTGGCAATTCACGTGAGATGCACTCTACTTGATTTGTATGTCTACTTATTTATCTTTATACAAATTTAAGTGTTAATTTATATACTCACCAAAAATTTAAAAAAACATAAATCTCAGTCGAAACCGAATTAATTAAAAATTTCCTTTGTGGTCAACTAGTACATCCATTATTACATAAGGACTTGATTCTATAGATTTTATTTATCATTGGGTAGCAATCAAATGCAATTATTAGAACAATAATTTAAAAGTTCCAAATATACTTTTACGTGACTTCCATGATTACCATGAACAATAGTTGGACTTTTTCAATTATTCAATTGTGTATTTGAGATCGAAAATTATATTGGAGACTTTTATGAGCTGATAGATTTACGAAAAACATATATAAAATATATTACAAATGTTAGGGGTATTTTTTAATCCTTTTTTTGATAACGTATATACATTGATAATGTGAAGAATTATTACATTATCAATATATTTAAATTTATTGTAGTAAGTAATTTATCTTATTTTTCAAACTATTTGTGATTCCATTTGTTATTTATGAAATGGTATCAACTATCAATATTCATCTTTTATGTGATTTCGTAGTGCAATTTTATTTTTATTTTTTTATAGTTATTAAAAAAAGATTGATGTATTTGTTGAAAATTTCAATTCAATTTAAATAAACAATTCTATGTTTCACCAGTACATATGTATTTCATACATTTCATATATGAATTAAAATTTCATGTGATTCGAAAAACAAAATAGAAATGTGATTTACAGTATATGTACTATTTGTGAGCTATGGCACGGGAGTAGATGACAATTCTCCACTCATGTCCTTTCAGAACTGGGTAAGTGATCTGTAAGGCCATCTCCCCGATCTATTCTTCTCAGCGCCTCTCAATCAAATCCATAACTGATGTTGTTTGTGCAAGAGTAACTAGAGAACTTCAAATTGCAATAAAAAAGTTGTCAACTAAGAAAGACCGGAAGTCCATGCGAGTCGGATTGAATTAACCAAAAAGATGCCCTCCTCAATTTTCTTAGAAATTCCCAAAAATTACTTGATCATTTATCTAATCTATCTAATTAGACGAAGAATGAATCATTTTTTTATTTTTTTTATGAATTGGAAATTAAAAAATGTCCAGGGACGAAAGTGAGGGAATATCTACAATAACTGAATTTAATCACATTAATTTGAAGGAATTTGTAGTTTTATTAATCAAGAATTGACGAAAGAACTTTATAACAACAATTACTTCACATCCAGTATAGTCTCACTGGTGAAATATGAAGAGAATGATATGTACGCAATCTTTACTACTATCTTTGTGAAGGCAAAAAGGTTGCATGAAAGAACTTCATACATGTCCAAAAATTGAAGATACAAACCAATAAATTATATTTTATACAAAAATCAAACTACAAATTAGTGAGTACCTAATTTGTAGTAGAAATAAATAAGGTAGGTACAAAAAAATGAAAACAACCACCAATTTGTAATGTAGTGGTTAGATAATGTATGTATATATATATATATATATAAAGATATAAAGGGGCATTGACCCACAAGCAAAAAACATTACTTTAAAGGACTTGAAGACCAATGACAACTCAATAGGACATTTCCACTTCTCTACACTATCCTACCTCTCATGCATCGTTAATTTTGTTAGCCA
The DNA here is from genome assembly GCA_029582245.1 of Solanum etuberosum. Classification (NCBI taxonomy): domain Eukaryota; kingdom Viridiplantae; phylum Streptophyta; class Magnoliopsida; order Solanales; family Solanaceae; genus Solanum; species Solanum etuberosum. The sequence goes on from JAJONR010003843.1 coordinate 13,716, forward strand.
TGAACCACATAATATTTTTCATTGCTAATTCACATCATTTTTAATGGGCCCCTCCAAATCAAATACTATATTTTTATTTGATATTGTATCAATATTAGTTGAAATTCTATATCGAATGGGGAGAAGTTATTTAGAAACTGAAGTCATGCAAAACGTAAGTTGAAAGAAATAATAATATGAAAAATATATATTTATGCTTCGTGGAATATTATTTTTTTGTTATGAGGGGCATAAGTTAAAGAAACACAAAATAAGGGAATAACTTATTTATGGATTAGATCATGATTCTGGGTCATAACTTGGAGAAAATTATGATACGAAAATATATACTAATGGATCGAGTCTTGATTTTGGATCGAGGGTTGAGCTCCAAACCAGGGTCAGGTCCCAAATCAGAGTCATGTCCCTAGTCGAGGTTGGGATCGGGTCGAGGGTCGAGGGTCGGAGTTCAAGTCTCCAGTAAGGCGCTGAGAGCTAGGGTCAGATCCTACGTTTGGGTCGATGTCATGTTTCGTGTTGAGGTTAGGATCAGGATCAAGTCCCAGATCAGGGTCGTCAAGGGTCAAAGTTTGGGTCTCAAGTCATGTCGGGCCGAGCGTCAAGTCCCAGGTTCAGGTCAGGCTAGGGGTCAAGTCCCCAGTCGAGGTTGGGGTTTAAGTTAGGTCCCAAATTGAGGTTTGGGTCAAGATAGTCTTGGGTTGATTAAGGGTCAAGGTTCAGATCCGGAGTCGAAGTCAGTCGAGTCTTAGGTCAAGGTCAAAGTTAGAGGTTGGATCTTGAGCCGAGGGTTAGGATCGAGGTTGGACCTCGAGCCGCGAATTGAGATAATTATTGAAGTGTGTTTTGGATAGAGTTTGGACAAAAAAAATTAAAATCACACAATTGAATAATGAGGGGAATCCCTGTTATTATACAATTTGTGAGCCAATTATTGAATATAGGGTGGGAAAGTAGAGTTGATACCTAAAAAATCCCAAAATTATATTAATATATCTTGTGATTATCTTAAGAGTTGATACCTAACAAATCCCTAAATTAATTATATCCCTATTTTGTCAGTTTAATATTAAATTAATAGGGTGGTGTTGTTTTCTCCTTGAACTATAATAATTCCTATCTAAATTATACACGGTTTAAAGGGATCTTCACACAATTCACTATTTACTCTTCCTAATCGATATACATAGAATATACACTGATTAAAACAATTGTAATTTAAATTAATTCTACGAACCAACTACTATTAACCATATAATACTTGAACTTAAAACTATTTCTTCTCTTTCTCCCCTCAACCGTTCGAAATAAACGGAGGTTAAATATGCACCATTTGTTAATAGTAAATCAATCAATGAATATTCATGTTATTCTTCTTCTCTCTTTCATCCCTAATTCAAAGGAAGATAGAGAAACACTCCATAATTAACTGATCTTATGTACAAGTTAAGAGAAAAAGGGAATTATGGGAACATATAGATCAGAGGAAGATTATGATTACTTGTTCAAGGTGGTGTTAATAGGGGATTCTGGTGTTGGTAAATCGAATTTGCTATCGCGATTTACCAAAAACGAATTCAGCCAACAATCTAAGTCGACTATTGGCGTTGAATTCGCCACCCGAACCATTCATGTTGATGACAAGATTGTCAAAGCCCAGATTTGGGACACTGCTGGCCAAGAAAGGTACCCAATTCCAATTTGCTTTTGGTTTTAACATGCATTGCATAACTGTATATGTATGCACTAGTTATTAATGTAATATTGCTCTCTCACCAAGAATCTGACCAGAGGTCTTAGATTCAAATCCTAAAAATGAAGAGCCTACAAGATAATTAAACCAGAAAAAGATTAGTTTTCATCATTTTGTACAACTTTTATCCATAACTTTTTTCCAACCATGGTGTCCGGACCAACTTGTGTACCTACCTCAATTAGTTCCACATGGTACCTTCTACCTAAGGAATAACAATATCTACCAAGGCTTAGATAAGTCGAAGAAATCACCTAGTATTTCTGTCGTCACTGAGTTTTGAATCTAAGAACACATGGTTCTCTTCATTGATCATATTGATCAATCATACAATCAGATAGATATCATCTAATTGTTCTAAAGTCTATCAGATCATGTGAAGCAGCAACAACAACAACAAAAAGAGAAAATAGAAAATTTTGGACAAGTCTTCGTATGCATCTTGGTTTACTTAAGATTTGAATGCAATGTTCTTTCACCTATAATGCCTGGAGGAATTGTTTCTAAATAGCTTTTGGCTATAAAAACAGGTACCGGGCTATCACAAGTGCTTATTATAGAGGAGCAGTTGGTGCCTTACTTGTTTACGATATTACTCGCCATGTAACGTTTGAGAACGTTGCGAGATGGCTCAAGGAGCTCAGAGATCATACAGACCAGAACATTGTCGTCATGCTGGTCGGGAACAAGGCAGATCTCCGCCACCTGCGTGCTGTTCCCACTGACGACTCAAAGGGATTTGCAGAAAGAGAGAATACCTTCTTCATGGAAACCTCTGCTCTTGAGGCGCTGAATGTTGAAAATGCCTTCACAGAAGTGTTGACTCAGATTTACCGGGTGGTTAGCAAGAAGGCTCTTGATGCAGGAGACGATCCAGCATCTTTGCCTGCAGGACAAACGATCCACATTGGAAATGATGTATCTGCTGTTAAGAAGGGCGGTTGTTGTTCCGGTTGAGCAAGGATCAACCACTCACTACTACATTTCTCAGAATGCAGATATATGAACTGCAGAAAAATGCAGGAATGCTGAGAATTTCAGGTTTCCTGTACAAAAATTGTATAGCACTCCCCACTCTACGACTGTAACTTAGCGGAAAGAAAAATTTGAGGAACCGAGGTGGAGAAATGGGGGATGGAAGTAAAATTTTGCTTAAGAACCATTTGTTTTGTCTTTTCATAAGTGTACATTGACATTAAGAACATTTCAGCTGTGAAAATGGTAAGGTAACTTATCCGCGCTACACAGAACGTCAACTGACAACAACTCAAAACTACAGTATTATTGATATGCACATCTACTGTACAGGAAATAAGTAACAAAACTCTTCTTAACGATATTCAGGATACTATTGTTTTTCGTGTTGCATTGTTGTACTCATTGCAGGAGACAAACGGTCGAAGAAAAAAGGCACACTTGACTTTCCTAGACTCTCAGCGGGCACCAGCAGATATTGGTCTTGGTACACATCCTATTACAATTTTGGTGTTTCTTTTTCCAGGAAGCAGATGCACTGAATTTGCCCAGGAATTAGTTGTTAGCAGTGATTGCACTTCCATCCACATAGATCTTGCAGCAAGTGAATTTTAAGAAGCCCGGAGGGCAGAGGTTGGAGGGGAGGAAGAGACTTCAGCTATTCATGAGTAACTTGTTTCATTGAGTAAAGAGATTCTGTGTCATCCAAAAGACAAACATACTCAGAAACAAGAACTAATTTACTTTAGATGAACAACCAAACAAAACAAAGAAAAAAGAGATAGTTGCATCATCCCAATGGCAGAAGTTCATGCACTGTATTCTTGTCCCTCCAAATTAGACAAGAATAGTAAAATAACGACAGAAGTCAGAACACACCAACAATCATGATTTTCCTTCATTATTATTCTCTGCTTATTTTTTTCACAAAATGTCACAATGATTAAACAACATAAACCATTGAGCACATTCGAGACTACACAATTCATGGTAAAAGCTAGCATACAATTCAAGTCTTTCAAAAGTGATTTTCAAATTGATTAGCCAAACACAAACGGTCTCTCACCAAAAATACTTTTTGTAAAAGCACTTCCGTAAATCAAAATAAGTTGATTTCAGAAGCTTGGCCATGCTATATATCAGGTAGGTAAGATTATGGCAAGAGAAGGCTGCCTTTACAAGCTTAGTCAACCAAAAACATTATATTTACTCCACATTCTTTTGTTTTGGGGAGCAAGGTCATTTTACTCCACCCTCTTTACGTGGGAAAGAGTAACCCAGAGACCTCTTAATTCTCTATCTCATTTTCAGTTCCTTCATCTGAACTACTTGTGAATTGGAGGCAGTTGTGGAGTAGAATCCTATTATGGTTGCAGAGACCTATTATCCAATTTGCAACATGGGAACAACACATGGAATGGGTGATAAAGAATGCAAAGGGAAGAACAATGAGAGATCAAGCTTTTAAAATTGTATACACTGAATGTGTCTATGCCATATGGTTAGAACGGAACCAGCGAGTCTTTGAGAAGAAAGCCAGAGATTATGAAGTCGTTGCCAGAGAGATAGCATATATGTGTAGTGTTAGAGCACAGTTTCTACGCAACTTATTATTCTAGCTAAAGATTTGTTGAACGCTACACATATATGTTATCTCTCTGGCAATGACTTCATAATCTCTAGCTTTCTTCTCAAAGACTCGCTGGTTCCGCTCTAACCATATGGCATAGACTCATTCAGTGTATACAATTTTAAAAGCTTGAGGTCTCATTGTTCTTCCTTTGCATTCTTTATCACCCATTCCATGTGTTGTTCCCGTGTTGCGAATTGGATAATAGGTCTCTGCCACCATAATAGGATACCAAATTGACAAGTTGAACACATTAGACACGGAACTTCAAAGACAAGGAAAAGAAATAACTTTTAAGCTTGTCATCTTTCCTCCTATGAGTCCTTTAAAAATTCAAGAGATAATGACCCCACATGGGAATTGAAGCTGCGAATGTATTACGCCAGTTCATGCTAGAGCCCAACATGGTACAAGGAACGAGAGTGGAGAGCTGAGGAAAGAACTAAGGCAATTCAGAGAAACAGTAGCTAGTAGATATTCGCAAACAAAGAATGGTGGTGTTGACTATCTAATGTGGTAATGAGATCATATCTTCTCTTTCGGAAAAGCATAAAACTGGTAATAGAGAAGGAAAAAATATAGTCAAGGATGAGGTGGTCCAGACAGGAGAAAACAATTAGCACTTGGGATGATATTTCACTAACAAGATGTCAATCAACACTTAGGGGGTTCAATAGAATGTATATGCGCAGTCGCTCATCTAATGATCAAAGCTAAAAGGCAGTGGCGATTAAAGTAACACAGCATAACAAGAGGCCATTATGGAGATAAGATTCTTTGTGTGGGGAGAGTCAAGTCAAAATCCTTCCTGTCAAGAGCTTCCATGTATAATATGCTTCTTTCAATTACTAGTTGCTTGCTACTATCCAACTGAAAATAGGAGGCATTAGGCAATGCATCCAGAATTAGATTGACACTTCTCCAGACAGGCTTCATTTATTTACAGCAAAGATCTCTCCATTACATATGCATAAAGAGATCATAGGAAGTACATTAACTCTACATGTTTATTTGTTCCTTCACATATACAAAGAGCAAAGCAGCTACATTCTGTTTTCAGCAGGATAAAATAGGTGAATAGAAATGCATAAATGGTCAGATTTTTAACATTACATTCAAACGAAGGAAATGAAACTATAAAGTAAGGTCAGGGATTGGATAAGCAACAGAGAGGGTTTCGGCATATGATGTCTCAAACAGACATGATAGACATACATTAGAACTCCTGATCTTTCATACAAGCATGTACATAAAAAGATCAAAGATATTGCAAGACTTCAGAGGCATATTTACAAGAAAGAGAACATGTGGGATTTTCAGGATTTCTGTCCTCTCGTTAATGAGATGACAAAAGGCAAGACTGGCAATCTTGGGCGTAAAAGGAAAAGAATAAAACATGAACAATCAAAAAGGATTTAAACTTATCTACAAAAAAAAAAAAAAAAAAAAAAAAGAAAGGAAGGAGAGTCAGCAGTTTCACTTCTGTCCACATGAGTTGAAGGGTAAATAAATGAAAGAAAGAAAGAGGATTCAAATCTGAACTTCTTCTCCTTGAGGTACCGTCCTTGTCCAGAGAAGATTGATTCTTTAAAATCAACTGGTAAAGTAGCAAGCTCTAAGAGGCTGGAATGTAAACGAAGCACACTTTCTCAAACGTGTTCTAGACTGCGAAATATCCTTAGAGATGATATTCACTTATCTTGGACGAGAGTTACAGAAGGGTGACAAAAAGGGCATTTTGGCAGCCAAAATTCAGACACAAAAGACAATAATTGTCACTTTTTGGATGGTAAAAATTATTTTAAGCTTCCAATTTTAAAATACTAAGCCACATTTACAACTTCTAATTCATTCTCAGACAACTAAGAAAACATGGAAACAGTCCTTTGGTGCTCCCAATCAACCTTCAATCCATTCCTTACACTTCGTTTGGATGGTTGTTACGCATTCTTTCATAATGTATCATATTGTGTTGTATTGTATCGTACTGTATTGTTTTAATGAATAAAACGTTTGGATAGATTGTATCATTCTCCATCCTTACATGTCACACATAATCTACAAGAAAAATAGGGTAATGACGTGATTACACCAAATTGGTCATTACACAAAATGAGACTTCTCGTCGTTACCCAACGGATTTAACGATAAGTAAGAATCATAAAAAACATTGTCTTTAAACTCAAACAAACCCCCGAACCTACTAATTGAAAAGGATGAATAGACAAACAAATCATCAAGCATGCCTTCAACCTAAGAAAGAGAGTTGAATTAGCCAAATTCTCTTATAAATGAAATGAAATTTATAAAAAGTGGATATAGAGAGTTCATCTAATGGATCCAAAGTGATTCAGGCATAGTTATTATTGTAAATGTAACCGAGCATAGTACAAAACTTTTTTTTTTTTTATAAAAAAAAGTTACTCTGGCGCACTAGTCTTTCCATTTAACCTCCATGTTTATAAAAACTAGGCATAATACATAAACGTGTATTTTAACTTGGATTCAGCAGCTCACATCTATGCCCTCCAATTTTGGGAGTGCATAAGTAGGCAAAGATGAACACACACTCTATACACTCGAATCAATTTGTATTATGCTATGTCATGTTTCTACTTGTTCAATTTTATATGAATTTAAGTGTTTGCCAGCTGAGACTAGGCAAGTTTATGTATTATGCCTAAAAATAAAACAAGATCGAACAAAAACTGCGATAAATTCAAGTTTCTAAAACGAACCTAAAATGAAATTATCGTCATCATCAACTTCTCTTAACCTCTGGAACAGCACCAGCATCATCAGAAGATGAAGACGAAGACGAAGAAGCATTTTTAGTATCCGATTCTTCGTGCTTAAAAGAGGGCAAAGGATTAGAGCCTTTGATAATCCAACCAAGGGCGTAAAAAGAAAGCCCAGCTAAAATTGCAGTTCCCCAAGCGTGGGAATACCATTTGCTGTACTGCTTGATAGCGAACCTCCATTGCTCTCTCAGTGTCGCAGCGTCTGGGTTCGTACGATCCGGCGGGTTCGGAAAGTGAGGAGCGCCGGAAAATCCACCGTTAGATGAACCGCCGGAGATTTTAGGTGGATTTGTTGACGGCGGTGAAGAGAAATTCTCGGTGGGTTTAGGTTTTTGATGGTCAGCCATGGTAGTGAGGAGGGTAGAAGCTTAAGGAAGAGGTGATAGAATCAAACTAATCCAAATACTATATATTTATTGGTTTTGATATTTGATTCGGTTGTTTGGTAATTAATCATACACAAAAATAAATTAATTCGCAAATAAATATTTTTTCGTCTTAATTTATAGCATTTTTTGAATTTTAAGATTCAAATAAATCTATTGATATTGAAATAGTTCAGTCTTAAGGAAAAATCTTTTTGGCCAGGGAAATTTGGTCAGAATGGTTTTTTACCTATGTTATTTTATTTTTTTGAATAATTTTATTTTTTTAACTTTAATATCTTTTAATTAAAAAATGAAAAAAAAGATTAGTTTATTTTAAAATAAAAAAATATTATACACTTTTTAAATTTCTGGCCAAATTTTCTGGTCATTTAGCATTTCCCCAGTCTAAATTACTTATTGTTACCCCAATCTAAATTACTTATTGTTATTTGTCAAAGCAAGTATGTCTTAGACATTTTTGAGGAGACAAGAATGACGAAATGTAGACCTATTGACACTCCTATGGATTCGTATATTAAATTCCTTCACGGATAGAGAAAGCCACTTAGTATTCATGAAAGATATAGACGGTTGGTTGGAAAGTTGAATTATTTCACACTGACTAGATCTGACATCACTTTTCCTGTGAGTGTTGTAAGATAGTTTATGATTTCCCTTGTGATTATGGGTGTGTATCGATCGATTCGGTTCGGTTTTAAGTATTATCGATTCAATTTATTGGTTTTTCTATTTTTAAATATGATAAATCGATAACCAAACCAATAAGATATTTGTTATTGATTTTTGGTCTTTAACGATTCAGTTTTACGTTTAACCAATAAGAAAATGCTTTCAAACTAAATATATGACTTGTCCAACAATTTTGACACGAAATAAAAAAGAGAGAAATCAAATTACTCATTGAATGCAAAAATTCTGCTTAGTGTAGCAAATACTCACAATTTACAATCCTAGTCATTGCCTAACCGTTGTCGTCGTTGTTGCAAACCCTACCTATCGACGTTCTTAGTTCTTTAGGTTTTGATGTTGTGAACCTAAAGACTAAAGTAATACTAAAACCTAAAAGGTAAATGCAGATAGCAGAGTTAAATAGTGTTAATTGTGTAGGGTCCTTATAGGTATAGTCTAATATAGTGATTATATTAATATTTTTTGTTTGATATTTATGTATGACTAAAAATTAAAATAATAAACAATGATATTCTTAATGGGTTATCGGTTAACCCAATATTAAAAAATCAATATAGAACCGATAATCTAATAATTTTTCTTATAAAACCATTAAATAAACGTTAAAAAAATAACCCAATAACAATAAACCAATAACACTTTTTCAGTTCGATTTATCGATCGGTTTGATTTTTGCACACCTTACTTATGATAGTCATTGGGGTCATTGTCAGTGATAACAATATCAACATAACCAATCAAATAAATACATCGATTTGATGCAGAATGCCGATAAAAACACAAAGTGATCATCTCCATTACGAGTCATGTCAAACTACTGAATTATTGTGTCGAATTTCTCAAATCAGGCTCGAGAAGAATGTTTCAGACCAGATAGTGTAAAATTTTCTTATATCTTTTAGTTATTGTGATTTATAATATTTTTTTATGTAGTTTACAAATATATAAATTTCATTAAAAAATATTTAAAAATTAAATACGCAAACTTCCTATCAAACTTTAAATGTTTAACATTCGAACAACGAAAAATATCACATCATGAATTGAGATAGAGAAAGTACATAAGAATATCATCCGCTATAATATACTTTTTTCTTTTCTAGTTGAGTGTTTACTGACCGTAGAGAAAATGAAATCAAAATTGAAAGAACCAACAAGTAGATCATGCTGCTAAGTTGACTCCATAAACCCCTCCCCTAAATTATATAAATAAATATGAAAACATACATAATTTAAAATTGTTCATACAAAAATAATATCTTATGTGTATATATATAATTATTAAATTAAGGCATAGGCATAAATGTGTTCTTAATTTGACTTCATTTCATATTTATATTCTTCAATTTTGGATGTACACAAATAGGTATTTTAATTTGTATAAAGTATTTAGACAAGTAGACACATGAGTCACACATGACATAATATTCATAGGACACTATGTAAGATGCACGTAGAACGTGTGTGTTTACTTGTTCAACTTTATAAAAAATTAAGTGTGTATTTATGCACATCCAAAATTGGAGGACATAAATGTGAGCTAAGCTCAAGTTAAAAAGTATATTTATGTATTATACCTACAATTAACTAATATGTATATAATTTATTGGTTCGCTTCAATTTTTTTTGAATAGAATCAAAATCAAATCAAATATTATCGATTTTTAAAAATATAAAACCAAATCAAACTCAAATAAAATTTATTTATTAAGTTTGGATCCGTTTTTATCCACGACACTTGTAGTAGAAACAAGAAACCAACATCTAAAAATAGAAAAAAGAAAGAACTAAAACAACCAACCTTAATCAACATACTTAATGAAAGAAACATATAAGCATTTTTATGTAGTTAACATATTAATGCTCTCGTGTAACTTATAAAGTTGTTGTCATGTGACTACTAAAAGGTTATAGCCTTACATGCTCGAGCTGCGGAAACAGTCTACAGTAGACACTGTAGCTTCTGCACAAGAGCATCAATGCAAGAATCCTCAAGTCCTTTACTCAACAAACTAATAAGAGGTTACAGCCTTAGTAAGGTTCGAGTTGTGGAAACAGTCTTTTACAATCAGAGTAGACATTGTAGCTTCTCCACAAGAGCATCAATGTAAGAATCCTCAAGCCCTTTACTCAACAAGAACTCTCTCCACTTTGCGCGATTCGCTCTTATTTTACGCCCCTCTTCACTCTCATCATTCATTACCATTTTGATTGCCTTACTAACTCCTTCCTTAGTGAAGGATCCATTTTCTTCATTTCTCTCAACTTCCACTCCAGCTTTCAAGTCTCTACCAAACAATCTTGAATTTATGAATTGATCACCAAAATTTGGTACTAAAACCAATTGACACTCATTAATCATGGCCTCTGATAACGAGTTTCCGCCACAATGAGTGACAAAACATCCAACAGAAGGATGAGATAACATCAATTGTTGCTCTACCCATCCTGAATGAACAATGCCTTTCCCTTGTGTTCTCTCTTTGAAACCTTCCGGTAATGCCTCTTCGATTGTCTCAGCTTCAATAGGCGGTTTTAAAGCAGCGAAAAACGGATAACCAGTAAGTTCAAGTCCCAAAACCAGTTCTTGAAATTGATCTTTCTTGAGATTACATTCACTACCAAATGCACACAAAATAACCGTCTTTTCTTGGAATTTTTCGAGCCATTTTGACCAATTTTCCTCTGTATTTGAACTCTCTATTGGTTCAGGCAAGACTGGCCCGGCTAACACAACTGGTTTCTTGAACTTCTGCTCAACAAATTCACAATAAGGTCCTTCTATTTCTCGAGTAGTTTTGAATGCAATGGCATCTCCGTCTTGAAAAGCCAAAAGCAAACGTTGAGTGAACGATACAGAGCCAGTGCCAGAGCCAGCGCCAGAATCAGAGCTACTAGAATTCTTCCCCATCGAATGTAGAGCTACGATTAAACGAGCTTCATGTTTATGGAGTTTGATAGATGAATCAACAGGAAAACCAGGTGGAGGCTCCATCATTTCAGCTTCTGAAGTTGGATTTTCGCCACGCATAAGATAACCAACAGATGATGGAGTAATAGAACAGTAATGCACAGACTTAACTTCGTATTTTCGAGCAACGGATGGAACCCAATAAGCAAAATCATAGAAAATGAAATGGGGTTTGATTTCTTGAATTAAAGATTCAATCTTTGGTAATGTGAGATCCAATGCTTGACAAAGAAGATTCTGATTGAAAATAGGAACATCTGAAGTTGTTTCAGCTCCAAGTGGGAGTCCGTCAACATGTGGAACTGTGACGTATTTGAAGTTTATGAGTTCAGGATAACGATTGAATTTTTCTAATTTGGAAAGTGTGTTTGTAGGATGGACAAAGAAAATTTTGTGGCCTCTATGTGCAAGTTTGTTGGATAGATGAAGAAATGAAGTAAGATGCCCCATGGCATACCATGGATACATAATAAAACTTAATTTCTTGTCCTCCATTATTTCTTCTTTCATCTGAAAATCAACAATTTCGTATCAGAGTTTAAGTTCTATATACTGACAGTGTAAATTATTTACTCAATCAGGTCGCTTATTATGTAAATTACAAGTAAATATGTTGATAAGCATTAATCATCTTTTTCCAGGGAATTCATGTGCTAATACACCCGAAAAGTACATATAATCATGAATATGCATTTCAAGACTCCAAAACACTAAAATAAGAAATGTGACTTAAATTCTTTCGTATCAAAAAACAAGACTAGAAGGTAGAAATTCGAACTACTACTCACTTTTTAACAAAAAAAAATAATTAAATGGGAGTACTTTGTACTAACACATCAATGCCATAGTTGCACAAACAAAAAGTATTAGTACTATCTAGTATTTGAGCTTCATATGGTTTATTCTAATGAATTTGCACTCCACAAATGCAACAACTAACAGGTCTAAGGTGGAGCCAGAATTTTTAGTTTGCAGGTTTTTGAGCACAATTATTTTTGTTTACTAGGTTCTTGATAGAGATTTTTTTTTTTAACACAAATACAAATATTGAGCTAAAACTATTGAATTCTGCCGAATCTATAAGTATGAACGGATTATCTTAGGCAATACGCTATTAAACTTTAATTTTGGGAAAATGATATCAAAGTAAACCACAAGGAGAATGTAAGATAGGGTCTTCCTAATTTAACAAGAAAATAAACAAAATAACTAATTAATAAAAGTTACAATGGGATGAATAGGATTCATCCAATCTTAATCAAAATATGGAAAAGATCCTAATAGGGAGTGCTTCTATTTAAATGAGTGTTACGCAGTATAAATTTATCTTAATGGATACCAGACATCAAGTGAGAAATAATAAAAAAAAAAAACAAGGAGCTAAAGAGTTACCAATTTTTTTGTATCATCAATCAGAGTTCTTGATTCGAATTGTGAAAATAAGGAAACTTCAGATGGAAAGTGCTTCTCCTTTAATGAACCTTACGCAACATAAATTCAAACTAATCAGAAATTTTCGATAAATAAAATCTACAATATTTGAAAGTAGAAGGCTAAAAAAAGAAGTTTTTTTAATGCATGATAAATCAATGTTTTCAGAGAAAAATACCAGAAAGGAAAATGTTAAGGATCACAAGATTCATATACAACAAATTAGTAGAGAAAATAGGAATAGACACGTGGCTAGCTATGAGCTTATTTCTAACCTTTTTTTTTTTTTAATTATATGAGTTGAAGAATAACTCTTAAGTCGAATAAAATATTTATTTTCCTAGAAAAAAAGAATGTAGCTATAATTTTAAACATAACATAACATTATAAAACCAAAAAATTCGAAAATAAAATAGGTAGAATGGATCGGTGAGGTGTAAAAATAAAATAGTAGTCATATGTATATTAAGAGCGTGACACATGTCCCACGATTAATCAGTAGAATGACATGTGTTACTCTCTTAATTAAAATAATGTGATTTATCTTTATTGCAGGTTGATCACTTGTCTTCATTGCATGATCGCCAAATGTCAAAAAGCTTTTGAAATATTTTGATATTTTATCAACAAATTATTGGTTGAGAAATGCTCTATTAATAACAAATAAATGGAGCATTATTTTTATACATTTGAGTGTATTTTAATCTTATTATTAAATATTATTTTATACATAACTATGTTATACATCTTTTGGATATATTGAATTATTATTTGAGTGTTTTAATTAAGGGTGACTTTTAATAGACTTTTAAGGCTCATCAAGTTGGTTCAAGCTATAAAAAATAAATATAGATTTTTAAATTTTCAAAAATGAATTGATGCTTAAATGTTGATAGCCAAATTCGAACTTAGGTCTCTTGGAAAAATTTGAACCCCTTTATCACTAGGCTAGTATTGCACTTGTGTAAGTGGAGTCAAAATTTAATATATATCTATATAATTTTAAAAAATGATTGAATATATATATATATATATATATATATATATATATAGTGTGTGTTATTTTTCAACAAAGTGAGTTCGTATGAACCCACTTGACCCTATGTAGGTCCGCCCATGTCCACTATACTAAAAATAATTGTTCAACAATACTTGTCCAGTTTAGAAAAAATCAAGAAACAATTTACCCTTTTGTGTGTATTTTACCCTTGTAATTAAATACTATTCAATATCTAATACATTTTCAAAGCATTAAATTTAATACTCCCTCCGTCCATCTTTACTTGTCTACTATACTATTTTGGGATGTCCAACAATACTTGTTCAGTTAATAAAACCAATGAATAATTACTACGTTGTATCTATTTTACCCTTACTATTAAATACTATTCATTTTTTCCATGTTTAGATGACTTATATTTAATAAGGGTGATTTGATAAAATTATCTCTATCATTTACTGTTTTTAATCTCTATATCAAGTCAATAGTGGACAACTATTGTTGGACAGGGGAAGTATATTCAAATGGCAATATAGTATTATTACCCCTATTATTAATTGTTTCTTAAGGTGTGTGTCAAGTCAATAGTGGACAACTATTGTTGGATAGAGGAGTATATATTAGAGGATGAGTGATCTAATTGTTACTCTATCCGTTCCTTTTTAGTTGTCATGTTGCGATTTTCAAGAGTCAATTTAACTAAGTTTCAAATCTAAATTAGATTACATTAATTTCATATTTTAAAATAGAATTTTAGATAGTCAAAAACTATATGAAACGTATTACAAATTCCAATTTTTTCCATATCAATATGATGAAAATATATATCTTAAAATGTTAGTCAAAATTGATATCATTTAACTCTCAAAAAGGAACTTATGACAGCTAAAAAGGAACGAAGAAAGTACTCTATTTTGTACTCCCACCGTTCATTTTTACTTGTCACAATTTGACTTGACACACACATTAAGAAAATAATTATTGATATGTATTTTACCACACTATTCCTATTAAATGATGTTTAGTATTAGATATTGGAAAATGATTTTGAGAATAAGTATTTAATGCTGAGGGTAAAATATGAAAAAAAAAATTATTTTTTCTTGATATGTTAAAAGTGACAAATAGAAATGAAAATCTATTTTTAAAAAAAGTGACAAACAAAAGTGAACGGAGAGAATAATAATTATTGAATTTGTTGCAATAACTTTCAAAGTTGTTGTAATAACTCCTAAAATTTTGTAGTTATTGCAATAACTAAGTAATTATTATAGCTGTAATAAATTTTGAAGTCGACAATTATTGTAACAACTTTTAAAATTTGTATTGTACTTTAAAGTCTTTAATCATTTTGGATCTGTGTCCCTTTGATCAAGTTCCTTGTATTCATAACATAATAAACTAGGAAAAATCTTTTTGGCCAGAAAATTTGGCCAGAATTTAATCAAAATAGTATTTTACCTATTTTATTTTATCTTTTTAAATATTTTTACCCTTTTAACTTTAATACCTATTAACTAAAAATGGAAAAAAGATCAGTTTATTTTAAACTAAAAAAGATATTATAGTTTTTTTTAAATTTCTGGCCAAATAAAGAATCCTCTAGGTAAATATATAACTTGTTGTAAAACTAAAGCAAAATAAGATAAGAAATATAGAAGATGAAAACAATAGAAATATAGAGACAAGATATGAGAGTATTTCTTATTCTTCAAAGTATTCAAGTGTATACAATATGAACCCTTATGCCTCTATTTATAGTGTAACATAGAGACATACAAAAGGTTAGTCATAAACATGACATTAACATGAATATAATGGAGGAGGTTATGGAGGTGAAAGGTTACAAGAATAATGGTCATAAAGGTGGAGGTTATCTTCATAATGGATGGAAGTAATGGAGATAATTAGTCATAGTAACTTCTTAGTGTAGTGGACATTCAGATCATAATAATTTATAACACTCCCCCTTGGATGTCCATATATAATGTGCCTTGTTAAAACCTTACTAGGAAAAAACCCTGTGGGAAAAAATTCTAGTGAAGGAAAAAGAGTACACAAATCTTTTAATACGCTTTGAATGTTGCCTTGTTAAAAACCTTACCAGGAAAACCCAATTGGGATAAAATCATGGTTAAGGAAAAGAGTACAACGCGTATTTTTCTCCCCCTAATAAAAACTTTACTGATATCTCGGAGACGATGCATTCCAATCTTATATCACAACTTTTCAAATATTGATGTTGACAATCCTTAGTGAATAAATTTACAAGATTATCACTTGAATGGGTCTTTGAACGTCTATCTCGCCATTTTGTTGAATATCATGTGTGAAAAAGACTTTTGGTGAAATATACTTTGTCCGATCTCCTTTGATTGTATCCTCCCTTCAATTGAGCTATATATCATTTTCGTATATGGTGGCTGGAATATCCTTTTCAACAGAAAATCACATATTTTCTGAATATGATAGATCATGATTCTAACCAAACACACTCCCGACTTACTTTATAGATCAATATTATTTTTGCATGATTTAATTCTTTGAATGCCAGGATATTGTTGTGCCTCCATATATAAATAAATAGTCCATTTGCGATCGAGTTTTATGCGGATCAAATAAATATTCTGCATCTACATAATCAAATCATTTCTGACTCGGAGATTGATCATTTTAATTTTATTGAAGCTCGTCTTTTCTTCTCAAAAAAAATTACACATCTTCTATGTGTTGAGTTACTTGCTTTGTTAGTTTCTTGTCATAACTTAAATGATAATATGACAATCCTTTCACATAACTTTAGTTATGTATATCAAATAATCTTCTAGCATTTGCATAACCAGCAATCTATAAGTGCACCAATTGCCCTAATACATGTCATTTTAAATCATTTTTATGAGATCAAAAAGATTCTTTCTTTGTGTTAAGCAGTCTCAAAACCATTGAGTACTCAATGTAATTGCTCTGAGACCTTTTAAATCATTCAAAGATTTTCATATAACATTCATCGTCTAGTTAGACATAATAATCATTCATTATACATATTCAAGTATTTCATCTATTGTCAGACTAAAACAAGTCTCATTGCATCCACCACTGGAGAATATATCTCCATTTAATAATGTCAGGATTATTGCGAAAACCCTTTATGCCCCGAGGCACAAACCGTACTTTATATCTTACGGTTATACTTTCGCACAATGATTCATTTGTACCCCACTGACATATATTTTGATCTATGAACTATAAGTTCAAAAACATCACTTTTCTAAGTGAAACAAAATATACTTGAATAGTTCATTTTATTTGGCCAATCATTTATCTGTCCACACTATATGACAAATTTGAATTTAAGATCCTCGTAATCATTTATAGCGTTGAGTGCTACTTCATAACAAAGATACCGTCGACGGTCATTTTGATATCGATTTCAATACGACATAACTTATCGAGATCTCTTCATTTTTCATCATTTTTAGGTACCTGAACCTTTGCCAAGGTTTTATGAAGTGTTATGTCGTAGTGATTTCTAAGCACTTACCTCATTATCATGACAATTTTGATAATTTGCTCCTCTCCTTCCTCAAGGAGTTTTACGTTTGGAATCGATTAGTGTATCACGCTTCTGGCGTACCATAGACTCTATCCTTCAAGGACTATTTATTGGAGCATTTGCAGCTTAATTAAAATACTGGGTCAGCAAATACATCTGGTAAATTATTTGCAATATTTTGCAAATGAATTATCTCTTGAACTTCAAGTTCTATTTTTTTAAGAGGATCTAGATAATTCACCCCTGACATAATTTTCAGCTGCTAAACATATCTCCCCATAATGTTAGGATCTAACATTTACCCCCAAACTCATTTGGGGATCCATATTTGTACGTGGTGGAGCAATAAAATCATACGTGCACACATCAAATTTTTAGATGAAAATTATTTGGTGAACCAATTGTGATGGGATAACCTTGTTGGCTTGATGCGTACATGTTAAATAAACTCATCTCATACCAAATTTCATTTGGGAGATTTGTTCTCATAATCAATGGTCTAGCTATAATTGGAGGTATATAATTTCTGCTAAACCAACCAACATTATCAACATAATTTTATAGTTTGGAACTGTGCTCTTAATTACAATTCGAGCAGACAACCTTACAAAAACCAATTTGTAAGTTGATACAAATGCACATGTGACCATACCATAGATGCATCTATTATATCATAATAGTAAGCGATCCACATGGCAGATGAACGGGCCCATATTCACCTTTTTATATGTTCCAAATAATTTTAGGGGATACAATCTCAACCTTATCTGGTACAATAATCATTTTATCATGAGAACAAGCAACACAAGAGAATTCTTGAAGAATCTTTTATTTCTTCAAACATATATTCACGTAAATTCTCAATTTCTTTTGCATCACATCTGAACCAGAAGGATCAAC
This sequence comes from Solanum etuberosum, assembly GCA_029582245.1. Lineage (NCBI taxonomy): Eukaryota > Viridiplantae > Streptophyta > Magnoliopsida > Solanales > Solanaceae > Solanum > Solanum etuberosum. The sequence goes on from JAJONR010003843.1 coordinate 31,806, forward strand.
CGGTTATGCCAACTGATATTTATTCTAGTAAACTTCTTGTTTACTTTTGCATGTGATTCCTTCATCATGCCCATATCTTTATACAACAAACAAGAGAAAGACGGATAACCTTTTATGTAAATATTCATAACCCGCTTTGATTGTAGTAATCTGAAGATATTTAATCTTTCAATAATTTACAGTCTCAATATGATAATTTTTCTTTTCAATTCCTCCGAAACTTAAAAAGTTTCTTTTGAGACTTACTACAACCTCAATATTATGAAATATTTCATTTTCTGGATAGTAACAAATTAGTCCTTCCGAAACTTTCAATTAATTTTGTGTACTGCCACAAATTTCACAACACCATTCCTATGGTGACCATCTCCTTCAAGGAGAAAATTATTATTATTGTCATGGTTAAAATTATTACTGCAAGACTTATTTCTTGACAACCAATGACAAATTTGTGTTGCCACACAATAATATTTATTTTGGTCATTACCACAACCTTTATAAGAAAGAATTATTTCTTTCTATTGTACTGCAATAGTTTATGATAAAACATACCACAATATTTGTGATGTACTCAAAATATATGACCAAATAATCATTTATGTCAAAATATTTCTTTTCAATCTCTCAAACCTCCCGTAGAGGTGAGATGTGACATTTATCCAACAATAAATGAACATGTTCTTATTCACACGAACACAAGTCACATTTTCTTCAAGAAATGGACCATAACGATTTGTACATGCTCCATAAGTTTTTATTAGAAACTCATTGTCATGCTTTGGCATTATCAAATTTATGTGACTCACCTCAACATCACTTTAAGAGGTCAAATGTACCAAATGTACTACCACTTTGTATTCCTTTATTTTGATGGAGGATTTACAAAACTTTTCAAATTGAGTTGCATCAACAACAATGTACCTAATATCTTTTCATACCACTTTGGTGGATAAAAATTACCTTCACATTTGAAGGACCATCTTAAGAAACAATGTGCCCAATAACCTTTCATACCACTTTGATGGACAAAATCACCTTCACATTTGAAGGACCATCTTAAGAACCCATAATGTTCTTCATTTTAATTACAATAATGATGATCATTAACATTTTACTACACTCATATTCATACATTCAACCACTTGTCATTTTTCAGACATATTATGCACTGCTACCACATTCACATAAGAGAATGGAGCAAATTAATTGGGCAAATTTCATGACTTTCAGTCAAAAGTATACAACTTTATGTTAGTCATCATCACTATAGTGCATTAGGACTTAAACTCAATGCCTTACCCATATAAAGACGTCTTTGGTCATAAATCAATAGGACTTGAACCCAACATTTTATTATCATGGTGCACCGAGACTTTACTCGATGTCTTACCCACTTGGTGCGGTGAAACTTGAATTCACCGTCTTACCCTCAATCAATGTCTTAATAAACCAAATGTATTACCAAAAAATAAATATTGAATACCATAAATATAACCTGAATATGACTTAAAATTGAATAAAAATGAACAAAACTAATTAATTAGAACAACATGTTAGAACCATATAAAAGTCCAAGTTAAAATAAATTAAAACATTTTAATAGTCCCTCTCAATATTGTTATGAAGATTATCATAATTTACTAACCATTTTAAAATAACCACAAAACAAGCTTTGTTAGTACAAATAATATATATGATATGAAGTATACCTTGCAACCGAAGAATTACTAGGATAATTCATAAAAATCAAGAAATACCTACCATTGATTCTTGACGGAGAATGAGCAACTCGTGCTGATAACGTGTTGTAAAACTAAAGCAAAATAAGACAAGAAATATAGAAGATGAAAACAATAGAAATATAGAGACAAGATATGAGAGTATTTCTTATTCTTCAAAGTATTCAAGTGTATAAAATATGAACCCTTATGCCTCTATTTATAGTGTAACATAGAGATATACAAAAGGTTAGTCATAAACATGACATTAACATGAATATAATGGAGGAGGTTATGGAGGTGAAATGTTACAAGAATAATAGTCATAAAGGTGAGGGTTATCTTCATAATGGATGGAAGTAATGAAAATAATTAGTCATAGTAACTTCTTGGTGTAGTGGACATGCATATCATAATATTTTATAACATAACTCAATATTTAATCAACCACATCATTTAACTTTCTTATAGCATATGTATTAAAATTACTTTTTTTTCCTTGTATTAACAGAAAATATAATATTAATTTAAAATATATATATATATTAAATATCTAATTTTATAGAAATACCACAAGTTCATGTATTTTATTTTTAACATGTCAATCTGTCCATGTTGTACTTGTCATCCCATTTTGTACAAGTTATAATTCTCTATTACTTCCTCCATTCAACAATAATTGTCTATTATTAGGGGTGTGTAAAAATCGAACCGACCAATAAATCGAATCAAAAAAAGTGTAATGATTTATTGTTATTGGGTTATAGGTTAACGGTTAGTTAATGGTTTTATAAAAAAAATATTATTGAGTTATCGATTTGATATTGGTTTTTTAATATTGGTTATTGGGTTAACCGATAACCCATTAAGAATATAATAATTTACTATTTTAATTTTTAGTCATTCATAAATATCAAACAAAAAATATTAATATAATCATTATATTAGACTATTGACTATAAGGACCCTACATAATTAACACTACTTAACTCTGCTCTCTGCATTTACCCTTTAGGTTTTAGTATTACTTTAGTCTTTAGGTTCACAACGTCAAAACCTAAAGAACTAAGAACGTCGACGGCTAGGGTTTGCAACGACTACAATGGTTAGACAACGGCTAGGGTTGTGAATTGTGAGTATTTGCTATACTTTTACTACACTAAGTAGAATTTTTGCGCTCAATGAGTAATTTGATTTCTCTCTTTTTTATTTCGCGTCAAATTGTTGGACAAGTCATATATTTGTTTTGAAAGCATTTTCTTATTGGTTAAACCGAAACCGAACCGTTAAAGGCCAAAAACTGATAAACCGATAAATCAAAAACCGATAACAAATATCTTATTGGTGTAGCATATTTAAAAATCGAAAATCGAACCGATAATACTTAAAACTGAACCGACCGATACACACCCCTATCAATTATACTAAAAATAGATGTCCAATAATACTTGTCCAATTTAGAAAATCAAGATATAATTTACTTTTTGTGTCTATTTTACCCTTGCTATTAAATACTCTCTCTGTCCCTAATTACTTGTCCACTTTTTCTTTTTTAGTTATCCCTAATTACTTGTCCATTTGGACAAATCAAGAAAGGACAAAAAAAAATTTATCTATTATATCGTCAATTTATTACTTTGAAAAATGTAGAACTTCTTGAAAATCTTAAGTTTTTAATTCATCCACTTCATAATTAATAGGGGTAAAATGGTAAACTCACTATATCAATTATTGTTTTCTTAATAGATGTGTCAATTCAAAAGTGGACAAGTAATTAGGGACAGAGGGAGTCCTATTTATCATCTAACACATTTCTCAAAGCATTAAATTTAATAAAGTCAAAGGATTATATAGTAATATTATCCCTACTATTTATTATTTCTTAAGATGTGTCAAATCAATAGTAGACAACTATTATTGGACAGTGAGAGTATTTCTAATGGAAAATTCAAAAACATCTGCATTTTTTTGAAAATATGTTTCAAAATGTAGAATAGCAAATAGTTTTTGTTCACAATATATTTTTATTATAATAAGCATAAATAAAATTTATTCATAATTGATTTGTCCTCCACCACAAGACCCTTATTGCTTATCTAAGTTTTTTTTAGCATTTTTTTACTTTGCTTGTTTCTAACTTTCAACGAGCCTTTAACTTTTCCAAATAATTTAACACACACGAGATCATATATAATTTCGATTTAATTTACGTGATATATTTTTTTATTATTGAAAAAAGAGCCAAAAAAATGACAAGGTATAAATACAATTCCGATTGTGATAAAAAGGCCTTCCAACGCCATAAAATTGATAGCTTTTTTTTTTCTTCTTTGAGGTCCAAGGGTTTCCAGGTGATTCCCCTTTTTCTCTGAAACCCCTTTTTATCGAATTTCTAATTCAATCCTTTTTATGATTTTATTTTGTATGAAAAGATTCAATTTTGTTGTTTTTTTGCAGATTATTGAAAGGCGATTTTGATTTTTGTTGCTGTTCAATCGATTTCAGGTTTGATTTCTCTTCCGATTTGTGAAAAAACGATTTTTTAATACACCCTTTGATCCCGATTTGTATATAATTGATTGGGTTTTTTTCGATCTAGCATAGAGAGAAGACTTTGAATATATATGTGTATAGAAAATCTGGATCTGTTGATTGATATGTTTGATTAACCTTTTTGATGTTATTTGCAAAGACCCTTTTATCTTTCCTTGAGGAATCTGTTGATTTTGTTTTTGTTTCATGAAGTATTGATAATCAATTTTCATCTGTAAATTGCTCAGAAAAGACATCTTGGTGTTGCAGGAAAATCTGTTATTTCTTGGGTGCTTCGGATTTCCGTTATGCTAATTTTTTCGTAAAAATTGTTTTTTTACTTCTCTGCACATGTTTGTAGTTCTATGTCTTGGTTTGGTTGCTAAAAGTTATTATTTTCTGGTATATGACTTAATTAGAGGACAATCTAAGGAGGATTTTAAATGGGGGTCCAACAATTTGAGGATCTTGGTTTGAATGTCGTTGCTGTAGGATTTTTGGGAAACTTAATGTTCTTCAAGGTTTCGTTTACTCTAGTTTTCAACTTGCATTCGGAGAATACGGAGTGAAGTATGCTTAAAATTGCAACTCTTAAAGGATCTCCCATCATACTGCATTATGCTTTGTTCGGGGTAAAAGAAAGAGAGAAAAATAAAAGCATGGACATGTTTTCTTTGTGTTAAATCGCTATGGGTGTATAACTATTTCTTTGCTATCTTGGCAGTTGACGCTATGTTAGTATCATATCACTCTAGTGCAGAATTGTTCTCTGCTGCTATCTTGGTGCAATGAGCCACAGTAACTTAAAAGCTCATAGTTTTGATGTATTATAATGGGATTAATTTAGATGGGTTATAGAATAGTTAAGTACTCAGACTTCCTTTTAATAGTTAGTTTTAACGTTCTTGCAGCTGACTTGTGTTTTTAAATGCACTTAACAGTAACTTGAGCTATGGGAAAAAGGAAGGCGAAATCAAAGCCACCTCCAAAGAAGAGGATGGACAAACTTGATACTGTTTTCAGCTGCCCTTTCTGTAGCCATGGCACCAGCGTGGAATGTCGCATGTAAGTTAATTATTTAGCATTCTCATGTCCAAGTTATTTTTCTTCATAAACATTGGATACATTGAGCTTTTCTCTCTCCGCCTCCAAACCACTTTGGACATTGTTAGATTCAGATGATAACTCCTAAAACAATCCTTTTGAAAGGTCCTGCTGAATTATACCATCCCCTTCCCTTCTTTCACCAGCCAAAAGAATTAATCGTCGAAGTAAGGAGCGGAATAAGTTCTGTCAGCCAGCTTTATACATGCTGTACCTGCTAGTTTACGTAGAAGTGTTTAGTTGCTTCCATTGGTGTGTGTAAAAAAAATTCAACTCATGAAAAACGTGCATTGCTTCTCATTCTTGGTCAACAATTAATTTAACGTGTAATTGCTTTTGGCTCAATCTTATGGCACGTTCATCTTTCATGGTATCTAGTGATATGAAAAACTTGATTGGTGAGGCAAATTGCAGAATCTGCCAAGAGAGCTTCAGCACCACTGTCACAGGTATACCTAGACTTTTGGTTTCTCGTGTACCTATTAATTTATCTATGCTTCATGTTTTTTAATGACATTTGATTAGATGATTAAAACCACTGGGCCGGAAAATATAATGCATAACTTGCTACCTACTACTTCCATGAGAAAGTAGTCAGAGGAAATGGGGATAAAATAGTTTATCGATGTGTTTAATGAATGAATATTTTCTAGTTTACCTAACAGACTCTGGATTAAAGGATCTGCCTTCTGTCAGATAAGACTGCATATTGCATTTGCTCATGCCATGTTTGTATTGGCGAAAGATTTTGTCGTTGGCCTTCATGTCTTTTCACCCTTTTAATATCTCATTTGACTTTTGCTTGCATAAGTATAACTGGATTGCTAACAAGTTTTTTCTTTTTGTGTTTTTGTCTTTGCAGCGCTAACAGAACCTATTGATATGTAAGTGCACCTAACCTTGCCATTGATTTCTTCAGTGATGGATATAGATATTTAACTATTTTGAGAAGTATACATATTTATATTGAATTCACATACATTTACTGTAAACTATCTCTCCTCTCTGCATTTCTCATGTCTCTTTGTTGGAAACTCACAGATATAGTGAATGGATCGACGAGTGTGAACGAGTCAACAACTACGAAGAAGAAGATGTTTCTTATAGATCCTGAAGAACTGCTCAGGACTGTGAGTAGACCGTTGGCAATAGTTCTGTCTCACTGCCTCAGAAGAACAGTAAAACTTATCCAGACCTCGCTGGAGTCTAATAAGTAACTCCATTTAAGAGGCTTTCTATGTCTAAATAGTTTGAAATAGACGCAGAACCTATCTTGTTTATATTCTGCTTGTGCAAGTACAACTGTTTCTATGAAATTGGATTAACGACGTATCTACCTAACGTCAAGTAGTTTTATTTCTCCCATTACATGATGTCTCAAGTACATGTTAAGCCCTTCACCATAGGGGGTGACTGTTCAAACCATATCTGGAATTTTGAAATCAAGGATTAAAAATAGTCATTTAGCAGTATTAGAAGCTTGAAGTTGGCTGGTCCAGTTCAATTTAAGCCAACAGACTTCCTGACAAATCATCCTAACCTTGCAATTAACATATCTTCGGCACATAATAGGTGAAGTATCTGAACCAATTTGTCCATCGCCTCGATTATTTCACTGAGTACTTGTTGAAGGGACACTTGTTACGTCTCTTTAGTATAGATATTACATAACTCTATACAAGAAAGCGTATTAGAGTTGTCAACCTGAACATAGTTAACGCAAATATTACCAAAAAAATTTATTAAATCATAATAATGGAACCCCATTACATTACACATAGAAAGCAGCAGATGTTGAAGAAAATGACCATTACATTTGGTCACCAAATTCGACACTACAACATAAATACATTTAGTGTCAACTTGGCTCTAAAGTATGTAGATTGAGAACAAGTAAAAAGGGTTTTCATTCTCATGCAGTTAAGTGTGCTCCATAGTTAGATGGGACGGCGTCTCACATGACAAAGAAGCATTGACCATAAGCCCGCGGAAAGGGGAGACATCTGGTTGACCCCGACTGATGAATAAACAGAACCAGGGTAACACTTCTACCACCGGATGTTTGAGTCTTGAGATGAAACTGCTGTATAATACAAAGGCGAAAAGCCTCTTGTTTGAAAAGAGTATCATCAAATGTAGATAGTTACGTTATGAAGTAGCCATCCAGATCGTCTACAAGATAGTCATAAGGGTCGCTATGCCCATAATCAAATGGAACAATTGGAACCGGAGCAGCATGAATGTTTCCCACATTCTTCATATTGGCCTTGACTCTGCCCTTCACAGTTCGCTTGTTGTCCAAAGGAAATTCAGCAGTTAGTCTTCCCATTTGCTTTTGCAGATCAGCAACTGATACATTGCTTATCTTCCCTTTGGGGATCTTTTTCCCATCAACAAGTTTCAGTTCCAATCTGTACAAGGCACATGCATCATACTTGTTGATCTCATACTCGTAAAGATGCCATTCTAGATTTTTCATCGGTTGTGGATCCATGTAGTAGGATCTCTTTAACCCACCAAATTCATTTATCATTTGCTTCCTTGACTCGTGCCAACCCCGTCCATTATAATCTGGCAATGACCTCTGCTTCCTGTTTCCACTTTCAAATGCTCTTCGAGGCTTATCAAAGAAAAGCCACTCCCTAATTATTTCACCTTCAACAACTTTAAGATCAAATAGCTCTGCAGAAGCATAAACAAACCAGCGGATATCAGATTTTACAAGTAAAAGTGGAACACTAAATACACAAAAAAATCTCAGCAATCAGATATACAGATATGCCCCAGAACTCTCACCAGGTGCATTCCAGGGAGACTTTGCCGTGGCAGCACCCTCACACTCGGGAACACCAACATCTTTTCCATGTGCTTTTGCACTAAGAGCTTGAAAAAGCAAATTATCCTTTAAGCCAATACCCATTGGCCGAACAACTGGAGGCCTCCCAGGATAGCCTTCATTAGGTGCAAGAGAAGCATGATAGTCGCTGCAGTAGTCTTGAGACTTCTGACACCAGTCTGACCCCATCGCAGGCCTAGGACAATCCCAAAGTGCACATTTCGGCCCCAGGAAAGCAGAGGGTGGAGGACTAATATGAATAGGAGGCATAGCATCCTCTAGGCAGAGATTTAAAGCATCAAATCCAGGTAAATACTGCTGATCGTATTCGTGATGCAAATCAAAAGAATGGAAATCCAATTGTGTTGCAATGCCAAGATTGTTGACTCCTGTGTTATTAACCATTAAAGGCAAGCCTTTGCATTGATCAACCAACTGGAAACCTTGCTCCTGCAGCACCTGAGTTACATTGAAACCCTACAGCAAACAAATTGCTTAACAGGTAAGAATTAATTGATCACTTAAACAGGCATTCTAAACCAGCTGAAAAACAAAAGATTGCAAAAGGTCTAATCTTCACTTGTTAGAAATCAACCAACAAAGGAGATATAGAAAGCTATATGAAGAGAAGGGTCAGGAGGCTATTTACATAAATGAGAAACATGCTGTAGGATAATGGTTAAGGAAAACTTCAAGCAAGATAGCAGCCACAACAGACATGAACTTCAAACCAAATTAGACCATCATTTTCTTCCTAAAAGGCCAAAGTGCACATAGCACTAATTTTTAGATTAATTCAAATGATACTCTCAGTTTTATTCTATGTCGTTCAATCGGGCATTAACAATATGTCAAATGTGACTTCCTCCAAGCATTAATAGTGGTGGAAGAAAATACTAATGTTATAGCTACCTGATAGAGAAGCCATTAAGATGAAGCTTAAATTTGATTAGAGATACCTATACATATACAACTGCTATTCTTATTGATATTGATCAATGTGGGCTAGAAATAATCTTCCCGTCTAAAAGTTTATCAATTGTGAAAGGTTTCCCAAGGAGAAGCAGCAACCTCCTTGTAATTACCAGGTCTAAACATCAAATATCAATCAAGTCATACTCAAGCTAATCTATAGAAAGATCACTCTGTCACAAGATCATACCAATCAGAAGAGTCCAGCAATTGCAGAAGATGAAATTACAAGTAAAACGCATACCTCTTGAAAACCTGTAACGCTAACTTTTTGAGCATCAGGCTCAGGCTTAGGTGCAGCTAATGCACTGGTGGCATCATCTTCTTCCTCACCCAATAGCAGTCTATAGATATCTGCTGATGATGACACACGGCTTCCTCCCTGCAAAGGCAGCCAAAAACACATAATTGTATAGCTCTTTGCCACCAATACCCGAAGACAGAAACATACTTATAACAATACCACGTTCAGTAAACGAAACCAACACAAAGGATATAGGAAACATAAATTCACATAGCCTACAATATTCATAAATACTGTCTTTTGACTAACATAGTGAAATTGATCCGCACTTGCTATATGCCAAAAAACTTTCTATGTGCATGTGCTCAAGCATTATTCAAGACATGAGACCATTAAAACACAAGCTTACATATAAGAAGATACACCAACATGCATTTTTTCCTTTGCAATGCACCCACCACGGACAGGTACAAAAGATAAAACCTCTAAGCGCGCTCGGAGATAAAAGGGACGTAAATATTTGTTCTTGCCTGCAAAGAAGAAGCCGGCGATGGCTCATTAAGCTCAGATTTCCATTCACGCAGCATCTGGTGGACTTGCTCTTCAAGCAACCCAACATCATACGTTCGGCTTTCCTTCCTTGCAGATTGTAGATTATTTAACACACCCTGCAGATCATCCACACGGTTCTTTGCCCTGTCCTTGAAGAGCTGGTGTGATGCAGACTTACATGCACCCCTCTTCGAAACCTTCCTCATCCAATCAAACAAAAGAACACCCTAAACTCTTCACCTGCAAAAAAGCAACAAGTAAATATACTTAACTCTAAACATCCCATTCTGTTTATCAATTTCTCTTCAAATACATACCCACCACAACACCTAAACCATATGCAACAAACAAATACCAGTACAGAATATCTGTTACAAACCCAATACCTCAAACAACAAGAACAAAAACCCAACAAAACCCAAGTCATAATCTAACACAATACTAAAATTCAAACATCAATTTCTTACCAAATCCAATTATTTCTCACAAGCATCAAATCCCAAAGAAACCCAAAATCAGAAATGAAAGATAACCCAAGTTAAACCTCAAAACAACCAATAAAACTCGCTCCTCACGATCTCTAGCTGGAAACAACAACTTGAAATCCCCAAATTTTCGGAATCAAAAACAATTGGAGCATCAGATTCTACTGAAATTTATGCATATATATTAAAAAAAACAGAATAAAAACAAGAAAAAAGAGACACCCAAGTCGCCAAAAAGCAGAATCACATTCCATACATAAAGAAATTCGAAAAGTAAACAAAAAAAAAACTAAAAGGGGTTGTACCAGTTAGCGGTGAACCAAACCGAACAAATGCAAGTGAAGATAGAGAGGAAGTGAAAATGCTGCTCAGTGTTCCTTCTATATAGAGAAGAATTGGGCTTTTGCTTCGGTAAATTTCTTGGAATTTTGATGATTTTGAGCTTAGAGAAGAGTAGAAGAAGACTGGTTAGTGGTTACTATCAATACCTAAAGAAAGAAAAAAAAAAGCAATTTTGATGACATTTCATGTCTACGCGGCAAAAGCATGAGGCAAGGGGTGTATATATGTATGATGTTGCTTTGAATTTCCTTTTATACCCCTACTCCCCGACTGGCTCGACTAATTTAGATTTACGTTCGATGATTGATTTTGGATCCTTTATTTAAAGTGTCATTGAGTATTCGTGATTGAAGTTGCAATATAAATTGTGTGAAGAGTTTTGCTTGAAGTTTAGCGTGTTATTTCTACATGAAAACTTCCGACGTATATGTTTGAAGTTTTACTAAATGAAAACAAGGTTAAACTTTTGGTATTTTGCTGGTGTCGAACTTTAGATGTTTAACTTGTCAAGACCAAATTTCAAATAAGTACGTAAAAGAAGAAGAAGCGGATATGAATGAAGAAAAAAATAGTTAAGTCATTTTTTATAAGTTACTTACACTAGCTTAAAATGTAAAAATATTTAAAAGCAATTACTGACATCTTGCAATCAAGTTTGTCGCATGAATTGTTTTGATTTACATCGAGTAGAAAGCAAAGCACTCTTTACGAATATTATTCTATTTTCAAAAATCAAACTTAGAAATTTTTGTTAAGGATCTAAAGATTTCTAACAATCTCACCATCCCTTCCATTTGTTTTATCATCTTTATTTATTTGACTAGAAAAAGCAATGGAACATTTTTTTTTCCTACTCCTCCAAAAGAATGTAAACTAAAAAATAAAATTTATACATCTAAAAATTATATTAAATTACCATTTTTCTATAGCTAAGAATAATGTTAATTACCGACAAAAGGGACTGGCCCAAGTAGGAGATTGTTAGCGATAAAGTTAAAATTTAAATTTTATAGGTTCTAAATTTTAATATAATGATATTAGGTGTCAGTAATTGAATTTTAAATTCATTTTTCATACGTATTAAATAAATTACTTGATAAAAATATATAATTTATATTAAAATTACTGAATCGATCGAACAATTAAGTAATTTTCTAGCTCCACACCAGGATAGTGGATGGAATACAATTGCATTGTCTAGGAATAAGGACAAAAATAGAATCTTGTTCCCAATATGAAGTTTGAGGACTACAATTTCACAATGAGATTCTCACTCATGTTGTGGGAATATCAATTCCCTTCCTAAAACAGATGACTAGAGAAAAAAAAAAGTTACCAACGACCGCTCGATGTTTAGATCAAATCAATAAACAATAAGTCATGTAATAAGTTGGCAAGTTGTTTCCAAGGCAATCTTGAAGAGCTGCAATCTCACTAAATCAAAAAGAGAACAACATACCCGACGTAATCCCACATATGGAATTTGGGGAAGGTAATGTATAAGCAGACCTTACCCCTTACCTTGGCAAGTAGAGAGGTTGTTTCCGACAGACAAAAAAAAAAAGAAAAAAGTGATTCCCATTGACACTTTTCATGAAGAATATGACTCTTTCTGATGATGTGTTAATGAGAGATTGGCCTCTTTTTTAAGCCTTTATGAGCAGCATCCAGATCCATTCAGCAGAAAGGGCTTTTGTTGTGTGTGAATAATAAAAAGAGAAAGAACAAGGGAAGGAAGGCATAAAGGGTACACCCCCACTATCATCTTCAAGATTCCATGATAGTCAAATTCTTGATCACTACTGATATCTGCAATCTATAATGATTTCTGCAGATAAGGGGGCATCTAGACATACTTTTAACTAGCATCAACATCAGATGCTAGTTGAAGATGATAAGTTTCTTAAGCGAATGTCGTCACAGACATCAACTTTTCTATCAGGTTGGGTGGATGAATGTAAATTAAGAAGAACATGGCACAGCAAAATTTAGCATTCAAAAACTTTCATAACAAAGGCTAATTCAAGATTCAACTTTATTTACAGTGAGCGGGTAGAAGCTTAGACCGAGCTTTTAAAAAAATGAGCCGAATAGGACTTGGATCAAAAGAATGAAAAGAAAAAAATGATTCCTATGTAGCCAAAACTGAGCAAACAAATCATGCTGGTGTTGCTGACTTGCCTTCTCCAATATGAGGAAGTCTGAAATTAAACATACCAGCAAGTCCCTCTCCCCTAGCTAGCTGTTCCAGCTCTTGAATTTTGCTTTTAAGGCCCTTTATCTCCTTTTCCAATGCTTCATCTCGTAGACTCAATTTCTGAAATACACCCGTTGAACTAAGATATAACTTTTGAACACATATCTAGGAATAAAGGTTTGCAGGTTCTTATATGAAATATAGAACTTTTTTAATTTCCACTTAGGTGGAACGTAACATGAACATAGTTCACGAGATCATCAGATATAAAAAGCAAAAGTAGCAAAGGAAAAAATCTTTTTGAATTAGGAACCCCATGCTGATATCTAGTACCAGAAGTGATAAAATAAAATAGCATGTACTACTCTAATAGATGGTGTATCTATCTGAGATTGACTTTGAATTATATCCCACAGTACAGGTGGAAAAATTGACATTACTAGTGGTTAGTGGTGCAAAAACATCCTGCCACTTAGATTTGGAGAGACAAATCAACAGACTAATGCATGTCGTCATCCAAGGCAATCAGATTTAGAGAAAATATTAAAGGAAAAACTTCAAAGAGGGATGAGAAAGTACATATTTAAGAGAAATATCAAGAGGACAATGTTAAAACTTTCAGGTGAAGATAAAACAGTCAAGCTTGAAGATTAGATAATAGATAAAGCACACATAAGAGTTTGCTAAGAAGAAATAAGAAGAATATGATAGGACTACCTCCATTTCTTGCCTACGAAGTTCCTCCTTCTTAGCCTCTGACCGAGAATTCCTTTGCACCTCAAATACAACAATAGCACCTGCGACCTGTTCAGCACATTACAAAAATTGCACAAACATTAATTAGAAGATGCACAGGCAGCAGATGGCAACAGCAGGTCATGTTTTAAGGGGTCTCAAGAGATTCAAGACATAGACATTGATGTGTGTATGTGTAGATGCCACTGAACATAAATAGATTCAAGAAAAAAGTCTTAATGGCTTGTCGTTATACTGAAAGTGACATACACAAAGTGCGTTATGGCATAAGATAATCTGTACATTCCAGTGACCAAGCATTAGTATAATGGGATGCATCATGCAACATGCATCAACATTAGATTAAACCTGATTACTCTACCCACACTGTTAATGAGCAACTGAAACAGGTATTAGGACTTTTAATATCGCAGCTTCCATTGCATTCTCCACTTCCATTAACATATTAGTTCCAAAGAATTTAGAAACTGCTTGACCATCCAATTAAGAAATTGTGAGACAAATACAATATCCGATTTAGTAGCAGCAAGCACTGAAGGGCATCATGGCACACTAAACTCCCGCTATGTGCAAGGCCCAAAAGGGCAAAGCCAAAGGGGTCTATTGTATGCATTCTTACCTCGCATGTTTGCGCCAACTCTTACTATGCCAGCAAGTACAAGACAAAATTTGTCAAGACTTGGAGCTTTTTCTTTTCAAGAACTTAGTGCAGACATTGAACAAATATTTTTGGGCAAGCAAGTAAATGAATCGAATCATTTGTTGAACTGTTAATACTTCATAAACACCCAAAACCAACCCTAAAAACTTCCCGCCTTCTCTTATCTTCCTCAACTGACACGTATTTGGCTACTACACTATCAGATTTTAATAAAGTTTCAAATGTTTATTGCATATGCTAGCTTGGAATTAAAGGAGTTCTCTGTCAAAAGCCCTTTCAATAGATTTATCCATAAGAAAATTATGTTGCAAGAAAGCAATGTAGAGATTCTAAACATCGGCACATGCATTAAATAGCATAGACAACTCTGGCCTTCAAAACTGTATTGCCAATTTGCCATGACAGGCAGCTGAGACTTTATTTTCATTGAAGCAAATCACCCAAAGCAATAATTCTTAAATTACCAAGATCAGATGTTGTGCACATGCACAAAGCTTTGCTATGTATATTGACATATGAAAATTTCCTAAACAAGGTGGTACTTCTCTCATGGCTCTTTGTGCCTTCTGTTCTACTAGCAGCCGACTTTTTGGAAGAATAAATTTTAAGGGAGTTGTACAGAGAAAGATTTAGAAGTCATATTGGTCTAGGCGAAGCGCACACATCAATGGAAGATGAGAGTTATAAGCCTTTATATTTTCATCATAGCTTTTCTACTCTTGCATTTTTTTTCATACGTTTGTCAAAAACAATTTTCTTGAGCCGAGGGTCTATCAGAGACAGCCTCTTTACCCCACAAACGGAGGGAGTACCTTATTTGAGTGAGAGAACATAACATGTTCCTTTTTTCTTTTGGGGGTAACTAAGGAGAACATATAAAGTTTTACATGTGTAAAAAAATTCGTATCATTCAACTGCTTAGCAAAGCTGGTCTGCGCTTTCACAAAAATTGACATATGTAATAGGTAAGAATCAGGGTAGCTAACTATCAGACGTTATTGCAAAAATCAAGTAGGAGAATAAACAATACCGAGAAAACAAAAAGTTCCCCCAGAAGATCAACAGCTGCTTGAACCGCTTTCTCTTCATTCAAAGGTCGTATTCCAACATCAGTTGCATGGCCATATATCCGTCTTTGCATTGTTGTTGTTATTCGGTGATTCGCCTGGATTCAGCAATGTATGTAATGAAAGATGATCTATTTATGCAGAAACTCTTAACAAGTCAAAGTAAAAACAGAAGTGGAGCATAACGTTGAAAGAATGAAGTCTACTAGAGTATTCACATCTGAAACGAAATATGTGGAATGTATTGAAACATATCTAGGAACAATCAGAGAGGGATGCAAGTGTGCTACATGTACCAAAATGTCCTTTAATCTTGTGGTCTTAAACATGTCACGTGGAAAGTTGAAGTTAAAGTGTTGCCAAAAAAGTAAAGGGGTCATTCTTTTTTAAACAGACTAAAAAAGAAACTAGGCCAGTCTTTTTGAAACAGAGGGAGTACATATAATCAACCCCAATTAGTTTTAAATTTACATGTATTTGATCAATTCAATCACCAACCCAACACCAACATACCAGTTTAGTCCAACACAATGAGGTCTGGAAAAGATAAAATGTAGACAGACATTACCCCTACCTCATAGATAGAGAGACTATTTCTGATAGATTCTCAGCTCAATCCAGTCACCAACCCAACAACAACATACCCAGTGTAGCCCCACACAATGGGTTCTGGAAAAGATAGAATCTAGGCAGACCTTACCCCTAGCTCACAAGTAGAGAGACCATTTCTAATAAACCCTCGGCTCAATCCAGTCACCAACCCAAGAACAACAACATACTCAGTGTAGCCCCACATAATGGGGTCTGGAAAAGATAGAATCTAGGCAGACCTTACCCCTAGCTCACAGGTAGAGAGATCATTTCTAATAGACCCTCGGCTCAGTCCAATCACCAAGCCAACAATATACCCAGTGTAGTCACACATAGTGGAGTCTAAAAAAGATAAATATATGCAGACTTTACCTCTTTCTCAAGTGATAACGAGTTTGTTCCTGATAAACCCTCAGCTCAATCCAGTTACCAATCCAACAACAATATAACCAGTGTAGTCCCACACAGGCAGAGTCTGAAAAAGAAAATGTACGCATAGCTTACCCCTACCTCAATAGGCAAAAGAGGTTGTTTTCAATAGATCATCGGCTCAATCCAGTCACCAACCCAACAACAACAGCCAGTGTAGGCCCACACAGTGGGGTCTAAGAAAAATAAATGTATGCACATAGGTTGTTTCCAATAGATGCTCAATCCAATCACCAACCCAACAACAACAACATACCCAGTGTAGTCCCATATAATGGGGTGTGTTTAAGATAAAATATACGCACACTTCACCCCTATCTCAATAAGTAAATATACTATTTTCAATAAACCCTCAGCTCAACCAAAAAAAAAAAAAAAAAAAACTTGAATCACAAACTATTATTATTACTACTTACATAATACTATTAAAAGGGTTTATCATGGGGATTACCTGGGCAATGCTGATGATGAAATTACGGAATTTGGGATGCAACCCAGCTTCTTTCTTGAGCCTAGCAGCAATGGGTTTGCTCAAAGTTTTCAAAGCAAGTGTCCCTAACTTCAATAATGGAAGGACCATCACTTTGGATTTTGTCTACTCTACCTTAATTTTAACACTAAAACGTAAAATTCTTTGATCTGGGAATTTTGTATTTATATATATTATATAGTATTATTCTTGCTTGATCCCCGGAATTTGACCAGTCCGGTGGTTGATACATTTTCTTGAGAAATAAGCTAACTGCTGCGTGTACCCAAGGTTAGCGCTGGAAATTCCAAAAAAATACTAATCTTTTTGGAATGATCCAATTAGGAAACAGTATAGAGTAGCAAACATAAAAATCATATTTGTATGTTATAGCTATAGTTTGCATAATTGTGCTCCATAGCAAACTTAAATTTTAGGTTTAGCAAACATAAAAATCATATTTGTATGTTATAGTTATAGTTTGCATAATTGCGCTCCATAGCAAACATAAAGTTTGATATGGCTATTAATATGTATATTTCGATATACTTATACAAAAGAATCAATTGTATAAGTATATATTTGGAATCTGTATACAAATAAGAAAGTATTTTTTTTGTATAATCTGTGTTTATATAAAGCGAGAAAGAGAGAAAGGCAAATGAGAACTGGGTAGGAGAAGATTTGTATTGTATAATTATAAGTGTACAGGACGAAAATATATGTATTTGTATTTTGTATATACAGTTTTCTCTCGCTTTATACAAACACAAACACAATTTATACATTTGTGTTTGTATAAAGTGAGAGAGGCGAGAGAGAGAGTGGCGAGCGAGATAACTGGGGAGAGAGGCGAACGGAAAGATATATATATATATAGTTTTCTCTCGTTTTGTACAAACACAAACATAATTTATACATTTGTGTTTGTATAAAGTGAGAGAGGCGGGAGAGAGAGAGGCGGGAGAGAGAGTGGCGAGTCAGAAATCTGGGGAGAGAGGCGAATTGCAAAGTGTTTGCTACGGATTAGAAGTAAATGTTTGTCGTGTCACGTAATTTTTCCTTCTAAGTGCATTTTTTAAATTTCCTTAAACATTTTAAAAGTGTTTAAAATGTACTTTGACTTAAAAACACTTATAATAAGTCAATCCAAACAGGCTCTATGTGATGGGGGCAGTTGCACAAATAATAGTTTGAAGCATCGATATTTAAGACAGATTCAAAATTTATACATTATTTAAAATTTAGCTACTTCAATATCAAGTTTGAAATTCTAGATCTAACGTAACTCACCATAAGAAGCCTTTTGGAGCGTTTCTAGCTGCATATTATATGGAAGTCGCATTGATTAGTTGGTTCTTAAGTTTCACATTTTTATTTGGTCAATACTTAGTTGTTTATGAGTTTCCCAAGGTCAACTCAAATTTCATTTTTTTTCCAAAGTCAACATAAACCTTTATGTATTATATATATATATATATGAAGTTAGTTACTAGCTAGTTTCATATGAATGTAACACAAAATAAGAAAGAAGAGAAAAAAATATGAAGAGATTTTTGTTCTTGATTTGCTTGTTAATTGCAATTGCTAATTTGCCTTCAATTCATGGGCTTAAGTTAAGGCCAAAAGGAGTTGAAAAATGGTTCAAGAATTTATCACATGCAAAGGAAAAAATGACCAAATTTCACTTTTATTTTCATGACATTGTGAGTGGAAAGAATCCATCAGCAATTCAGATAGCACAAGCCAATATTACCTCTTTGTCTCCCACATCTTTTGGGTTAGTGAGGATGATGGACAACCCAATGACTATTGGACCAAATATCAATTCCGAGGTAAATATTGAAGTCTGTAATCATCTTATTCAGAATACTAAAGTTCATGTGCTTACCTTTCGGCACATAAGAGATCTCATTGGTATTTTTCATCTCAAATATATATATGATCCTTTGATTGATGATTTTCTATCATGAAAAATTTAATCAAGATGTTACATAGCATATGAAGGTATATCTAAATCTTTTCAAATGTATAGAAGTATATTTGAACTCTTTCCGTTGTTTAGGGATATACTTTGAATTATCGTAAGAGGGTAAATAAACAAATTTGATAGTTTAGTGGTAAATTTTGAATGTTTTATTTATCTACGTGGCTTCATTGTGATAAATGTCATAGTCAAGCTAGACAGTCGTGAAAGGAGGGCCACATAAGGATAAATTTGAACGTTTTTCCTTTACTTTAACAATAAACATGCCCACATGTGGATTGATTCGTTTTGATTGTCGAGCACATGAACATTTTATTTTTTTATAATGGATGACAGTGAGATTCAAAATAGACTATTGTCGTTTATAACTATATATCTTATTAAATATTTTTAATTTACTCAATTAATTTTTTAACAGGTAATTGGTCGAGCTCAAGGAATGTATGGCTTCACCTCATTTGAAGATAGAGAACTACTTATGACTTTTAACTTTGTGTTCACCCAAGGCAAGTACAATGGTAGCACACTCAGTATCCTCGGACACAACCGAGGGTCTCGCGAGTATCGTGAGTTGCCGGTGGTTGGTGGCTCCGGTGTTTTCTGGCTAGCACGAGGTACTGTCACGGCGAGAACTTATTGGTACAATGCCACTACTCGTGATGTAATAATTGAGTGTCATGTTGTAATTTTACATTATTGAACTCCTTAATTTCCTCCCTATTTGTTTAGTTTATTGTAACAAATAAATAAATAATAATATTTTTGTTATGTCTTTTATCGGTAATGGTGATTGATAGTAATGGTTAACAATGGTGGTATATATACGTAGTTAGTGGTGATAACTAATAATTGTAGTGGATGATAGTGATAGCTAATGATGATGATAACCGATAGTGATATGATTGATGGTGAGATTATCGATAGTGATTGTGAGTGTTTGGTAACTGTGATTGGTGATAATGACTGTAAATGATGATTATGACTAGTGATGACGTAGTTATGTTGATTATGGCGAGTAACATATGAGATTATATTCGGACAACTATTTCACTCAAAAATAAATTGAAATTTGTTCGTGATAAAAAATAAATTTAACTTTCTAAAATCAGGAAAAAAACAATTTTTCATACTTGCATACCCAAAACATTACTCGCTTTGTCCCTAATTACTTGTCCACTTTTCCTTTTTTAGTTGTTCCTAATTATTTGTCCATTTTGACAAATCTAGAAAGAATAATTTTTTTACCTATTATATCCTCAATTAATTACTTTGAAAATGGTAGAACTTTTTGAAAATCTTAAGATTTTAATTCATTCACTTCATAATTAATAGGGATAAAATGGTAAATTCACTATGTCAGTAATTGTTTTCTTAATAGGTGTGTTAATTCAAAAGTTGACAAGTAATTAGGGACAGAGGGAATATTTTTAAAGAACTTTTTTGGGAAATTAAGAAAAAATAAATTTATGACCAAAATGATCCTTCCACGTCATCGATCCATAATTCCCTTCTTAAATCAATCTGAACCGTTCGATCAAATAAAAAACAAAGAAACACAATACCTTCCACGTCATCGATCCGCAACTCACATCTCTTTCAAATCAATCAGAACCGTTGATTCCACAATGAACTTTCAAAACCAACGCCCAGGATCATCTTCTCATTCTTCCACGTCATCGATCCGCGTCAAACAAAATTAACGGCCACGATTAATCCTCCTCCCGCCCAAATTTTCCTCTATAAACACACTTCCATTTTCAATCAAATTATCATATCAAAATCCCAAATCTTCATCGCTGAACCCATCAATGGCTCGTACAAAGCAAACTGCTCGTAAATCGACTGGAGGCAAAGCTCCAAGGAAGCAATTGGCAACAAAAGCTGCTAGGAAATCTGCTCCGGCAACCGGAGGTGTGAAGAAGCCACACAGATTCAGGCCGGGTACTGTGGCGCTGAGAGAAATCCGAAAGTATCAGAAATCGACTGAGCTTCTGATCAGGAAGCTTCCGTTCCAGCGTTTGGTTCGTGAGATTGCTCAGGACTTTAAGACTGATCTCCGGTTCCAGAGCTCTGCTGTTGCTGCTCTACAGGAGGCAGCTGAAGCGTATCTCGTTGGATTGTTTGAGGATACAAACCTTTGTGCTATTCATGCTAAGAGAGTTACCATAATGCCGAAAGATATTCAGCTTGCAAGGAGAATTAGGGGTGAAAGGGCTTAAAATGTTGTATTGTTTTTGAGTATATAGTGGGGGTGTTTTACTGTGTTTTGAACTTTTATGTTTCGATTCGGAATTTTCTCAATTCTGAATATGTATCAAGTCTATTCCAATGAAATATTGCGCTTTATGTTCAGTTGACTATCTCTTTGTCTTGCATACATTATTCTTATTTTATATATATTGATTGTGCGTAGCTATTGATGGTCCAAGCAGAATTGTTTAAAGTATCATACTAGAAGATTGTGTTTTGTTATGAGTAATGAAAAATGCTACGGGAATCGCTGGATGTTAGTAATTTGAATATGCGGAGGTTTCAAAGTTTTCTTTTTGACATAATCTTTTGTTAACGTTTCAAGGAGGAGGACTCATAGGTAGCATGGGTGTGTTTCCAGCAATATTTTGCTTCAATGGAGTTAAAAGCTCAGTATTTTTCATCCAAGGTTAGTGGAATCTGTTTCATCCTATTTATGTCTATCTGCTTCAAAGTTAATTCCAGTATTAAGCATGAATGTGTGGTATAACTACGTTAATCAGACGATACAAGCAATGGAAAATGACCCATTTTTACACCATGTTGAAACCTTAAGACAAGTCCTTGAAGCCCGTGTCTATACTATTATGCATTTAGAAAGTTTTGCTATATCTTTTTCTTGCTTGAACAATGTCCGTGGTTGCAATTGATCTTTAAACTTCTTTTGCTCTGTAGAGAGATTATGAATTAGTCATCTTCAGCTTCTCAAATTGGATTCAATTTGGTTAAAATAGTATTTTACATGTAGTTTCTAGTCCTTTGATTTCTGTTACTATCTACTATCTCCTGTACTCTGTTTATCACACTATTTTATTGTAGTTTGTTTTTCCTTTCTTTGCTTTGTCATACTTCCTATATTATTTGCTTTGATATGCTTATCCTTGAGCCGAATGTTGATCAAAAAACAACCGCTTTACCTCCCAAGTTAAGGGTAGATTTGAGTATACACTGTAGTACTTTAGCCTCCCTAGACCTCACTTGTGGGATTACAGTGGGTATGTTGTTGTGGTGGTGTAAGATGTTAATTAGAATATGAAAATTATGGTAAATGACCAGTCTTTACACTTCTGGATGTGAATACTTAGAAAGAGGTCTTTGAAGTCTAGTTTAGTACCCTGATCTCCTTTTTTAGTGGAACAGATACATTTGAAAATCCACAAATTTTTGAGATAACTTCCATGGAGAAATTCCTAATTTGTGTGGATGTGAAATCTCATAAGTTGATTAACATAAACCTCTCAAATGTAACAACTTTAGCCTAGAACCATCCATTTTTACAGGTTTGTTTTTCAAGAACCACTAGTTTCCCTTATTTTCCTCCCTTTTTAATTTGTGGTTTTGGATACCATTGACTCACAATTTGTTTTTCCATCTTGCTAGTTTTCATCACTCATTGCGTTGCAATATTTGCGCAAAACATCATTATGGTTTAAAAAAAATTCATTTTTCCTGTATCTTTTGTGAGATTCATCTTGATTATTTCTGTTCTTGTTCCCAGCAGTACATTAGAGTCATATCATTCGTCGGATCAAAGATATGGCAGGAATCGTGTACTTGAAAACCAATAGATTTGAGGTTAAATTAGAAGGTATAACCTTTAAGGCAAAAGAGTTTGAATCTTTATTCACAGCTGATATTCTTTTCCCAGAAGGTAAGACTTGGGCACAACCACCTATTGTTGGCATTGATGTGATGCGCCACCCTCGTGATCCCAAGATAATCTTGGTTCTTTTGTGTTTTGGAGTAGGTTGTCTGATCCTCAGATTTCATTCTGGGGAACAGTTACCTGATCCATTCCTCAAATTTCTTACAGACAAGAGGATTCGTTTCGTTGGTTTTGCTATCCCAGAAAAGAAAGATATGTTCCCATTTGAAGAACTAGGCTTGACTAAAGATAAAGTTGATATAGGCTACCTGGCTGCCAAGTTTTTCAATGACTCAAAGTACAAGAGATATGAGCTAGGAGATTTGGCGCGCAAAGTTCTTGGGATCAAGAAAATGATTGGCCTTACACAGGCTTCATCTTTCGAGAGACATGAGCAGATCAAATGTGCAATCTGTCAGCTTTTCATATCCACCGTGATTGCCATAACATTCTTCACCACAAAGGACAGGAAAAAATTGGCAGAAGCTCCAAAGAAGTCTTCATTTCTAAAGAATCTGTCTCTGCCTTTAGAAGGATGGTTCAAATTGCCTAAAGCCAAAAAGGGAGACAAGTTTCAATCCGTTCAAACAACGGATACATATAATCTTGTTCGGACAACAAATGATGAAGATTTTCTTGTCACCAACATAGTTCATGCTGCACCCGAATATGAAGAAGCTGCTGTTAGTTACGACTTAATTCATGCCAAAGTTACAGAGGAGGATACCTTCTGTGATGATTTTGCAAGTGTATGGGCTGGTATAGAACGTGCCAATGGCGATCATGTCCAAGTAAAATGTAGTAAGGCTAACTTAGAAGATGTTTCTCCTCGCGTTAGAGGTGGTGAAGTGGATTACGATGATGACTTTGTCCGAGCCAAAGTTACTTATGACAAATCTAAAGAGGCTAGTACAGATGATTACACAAATCATATATCTGTCAAAGCTAAAGTGGTTACTCCAAATGATGATTCGAACAAAGAAGGCGTTTGTCTACTAAAAAAGCATTTGAAAGGGATTCTGAAATGTCCATCTTCTAATCTTGATTCTTGGAATGCTACTTCATCTAATCCTGATTCCCCCGTGTCAATGGACAAGGACGAACAAAGCGTTAGAGGCTCACTAAGAAGAGCCAATTCGAAGGGGTTTAACGTTAAATTTAAATAACAGTATCTATTACTAACATGTATAGTCTGCCTAGCTGAGAAATCCATACATCACTGTATTGATGTTATGATTTTTCTCTATATGTAACTGCCAGAAATCTGTACATTTTCATTAGGTAGACATCTGGAAGTTGTAAACTTTTGGTAACTATTAGTAATCAGATTCATTGATTTAAAAGTTAACCAAGATAGGTATTTGATAATATTCCTTCATTAAAATTCTTACTCTTTTAACTATTTTGTTGGTCGACTTATTTAGGATTGAGGCGTAGCAAAGTCTAAGAGTTTTCAAGATTATGTGCAGCTCTTTATTGAGTCACTATACAACATTAACATATCCGGTGAAAGCACACAAGTGAGGCTTGGGGAGCTAGATTGTATACAGACCTTGTCCGTACCTTGTGGAGGTAGATAGACTGTTCCCGAAGGATTCATAGCTCGAGTGTAGCAAATTAAAGTAGTAATGAAAAGGAAAAATGACAGTGAAAGAAACATGACAACTATTAGAAAAACAATGTAGAACATTCGGGAAAGGAACAATAATATCAACAAATAGTGTGATTACTGAAACGAAATGAGTCACTATGTTAGGCTATAGATATAGTTAAGTGAATAACTGTTTTGATCTTTTTCTACAAAACTAACTGCTTTATTTAAAAAATATGAGTATACATCATAAATTGACAAATTTTACGTTGAGTGTCATCTTATTATAATCCTAGATCGGTACTGTAAGCAAGCTCATACAAATGAAGTCAAACCAAACCTAAACCGGATTCTTTTCTCCGATTCACTTGAAGGTTATAAATTTGGCTCAGTTTCACAATTTCCTTTGAACACCAGAATGCATTGGATAGGCACACTAAAGGGTAAAACGACTCATATCAAGATATTTTTTATTTCTTGATCTTGAATTCGAAATATTCGATTAAGAATGAAGAGATTCTAACCGTCCTCGTTACTCTTTGGCATGGTCCTTTAATTTAATTTCACCTGCCAAAATTGTAATCTAAGCCTACTTTGTGGTCCATATAGTTAGAATTGAGACTTTAATGAGGATTAAATGTGGAAAACCTAGGATTAAAATGTCCACCTTTTAGCAAGCAAAAGATTCCCAATTTTAATTTTTCCAAGCCAAGTGGTCCAAAATTTGTATTATTAGCTGTTGCAAGCTGTTTTTCCTTTTTTAAAAAAAAAAATATTTTTAGAAGGAAAGTTCATGTAAATGTACTCTTTAATCATTTAATTTAGAGAAAATTTGAGAAATAACAAATATAATAGATATAATAAGGCTCTATAACTATATTTTTTATAATTGTGCTCCATAGCTATAGTTTTGTTTGCTATGGAGACTGTGGTTTGTATATTTGTATATTTCGCTTGCGAATATACAATTATGGTAAGTACATACAAAATTTGTATTTATAAAATTAGGAATTTTCAGAACTCCATTGTATATTTCGCTTGTCAATATACAAACAGGGTAATTTATTATGATTTTTTCACAAATTGTATATAAATAGCTAGGGTAAGCATATACAAAATCTGAATTTATACCACCAGGAACTGAATTATACAAATTAGGTGAATAACGAAAATTGGGAAAACTATAGCAGCGAACTATAATTTTCTTAAACTGTAGCTATAGTACCTAATATAAGCCAATTATTTGCTTTTCTGCATAATTTTCTCTTTAATTTATCGATATAATCGAATTATATACAATTTATACACTTCACTGATATATATTGGGTATTTATATGTATATTATAAGTATTCTTCAATTTATCATTTATGATTTGGCTTTTTAATGAATTTTCTGCATAGTAAAAATTTAGTGCATCAAACGATTTTTTCTTCTTCATATTCTTCATAAATACACAAATGAAAAAAGTTTGAACCAAGCTTAAATGACCTTCGTATATAAATACTTTTAGGATGTGCTTTACATGGAGGAAAATATTTTCTCTGCAAAAACAAATTCCTTAAAAATGAGAAAAACGACTTTCTTAATCTAAGTAGGAAAAACAAATTACACAAATGACACTGCAAGTTCACTATCTCTTTGGGGGGGGGGGGGGGG
>JAJONR010003844.1:0-63149 GCA_029582245.1 Solanum etuberosum
TGAAAAGGGTTGGTAAAGTGGCTTACGAGTTAGAGTTGCCAGCAGAACTAGCAGCAGTGCATCCGGTCTTTCACGTTTCGTTGTTGAAGAAATGTGTGGGTGATCCAGCATCCATAGTACCTTTAGAGAGTGTGGTTGTGAAAGATAGTCTCACTTATGAGGATGTGCCAGTTGAGATTCTTGATCGTCAGGTTAGAAGGTTGAGAAACAAAGAAGTCGCTTTAGTTAAGGTTTTGTGGAGGAGTCAGTCTGTAGAGGGAGCTACTTGGGAAGCAGAAGCAGCCATGAAGGCCAAGTATCCTCATTTCTTTCCTTCCGATTCCATTCTAGCTTGAGGTAATAGTTCCTCTTCAGTTTTTCAGTTATTCATGCGCAGATTCAGTCTTAGTATCATGTTTCTTCAGTTTATACTTGCATTTTCAGCGTATTTGCATGTCCTTGGAAGTCAGTTCAGTCAGAAATCAATTTTCAGAAATTAGTGGTAGGGTTTACAGCTCTTTCCCTCCATATTCAGGATGAATGTTCCCAAGGGAGAGATAATGTAACACCCCGTATCCTAGACAGACCAGATTGCAGATTTGAGAGGATACATGTGCCACCGATGGGAACCACCTACAGACCGGAGGGTGACCCACAGTCCGTCCTGGTGGTCCGTGGTTCACCACCTGGAGCCCCTCCCAGAAAAGCCCAGAAAATTATTCTAAGTCCAGACCTACGCCAGGACCTACGGACCGTAGGTCAGACCACGGTCCGTGGTCCAGGGCCGTAGATCGGACCCCAAATATCTAGCCCAAAACTCTAGAAAATTTAGCCAAGGCCAGGACCTACGGACCGTAGGTCCGACCACGGTACGTGGTCTAGGTCCGTGGATCGTGGCCTTCAGGTCCAAGCCCCAGACGCCAGTCGACAGACGACCAGCGCGGACCGTCGGTCCAGCCACGGTCCATCAGTCTGGTCCGTCGGTTGGTCTGACATCAGTTAAGTTGGGGTCTTTTGGTCTTTTTCCTATGCGTTGAACCCCTAAACTACGTTGTTTAACCCCTAAACTACGTAGTTTTGGTCAATTTAAGCCTAGTAACTTAATTAGAACTTACCCTAGTCAATTCATTCTCCAAAATTTAGAAAACTCAGAGTAAAAAGAGGAGAAAGAGTCGACCAGCCCTAGTCCAAGAATGCAGTAAGGTTTCTTCAGTTCCAGCCTCGAAATCGAAAGATTTCTCCGTGGAATTCATCACCAGGTATGTGGGATTTCACTAGTGGGTTTCTCTCGCCCATTAGGTCCCTAGAATTCAGTCAGAATCTTGATTCCCTTGATATTATCTAGACCTAGGGTTTCTTGAATGTTAGAAATTGTTAGGTTTTAGCTGTTAGATTGATCCAAATCAGATTATCATGTTGTCGCTCAGTTTCTTGCATGAAATTCAGAACCCTAGCTATGTAGTTCCTTTAGTTCATATTACAAATGCTAGGCCAGCTATTTTAGTTATATACATGCTTTAATTTACGAATGTCATATTATCATATATAATTGTTGCATTCTCAGAGTTTGCATGTCAGAACATCGAGCTATCCATGTTTTACAGCATTCAGTCATAATGTGTTATTTACATAATCAGTTGGGAGTAAACTTAATACCAAGTTGAACTAGGGTTCACCGTACCCGAATAGTCCCAGAATTACGTGCCCCGTAGGTTGTAAGTCCCCTCTGTGGGCATCATTTTAGTGATCACGCCAGTCATGCCTTTATACCTCTGGCAGGGTATATTGGGTCCTCTCGATGGGGCGTATACATGGGACTCCAAATTTAGCTTATATGGTTTTATATCAGTTATTAGTAGCTCCCACAGTACAGTCAGATTCTAGTGCATTGACCAGGTTATCAGTTATAGTTCAGTATTCAGACTCAGCATATCATGTACTTGGTCATTGCATTCAGTTAACTCAGTATTCAGTATTTACATTCAGTTCAGATTATATCATTGCTCTTATTGCTTTGTTCAGCTATATGTTTTATTCAGCTTTACTCTATCCGGCATGCTCAGTACCTTTCAAGTCCTAACGCATACTCTGCGCTACATCTTCTCGTGATGTAGGTTCAGGTCCTCAGCTTCCAGATCACGCATAGATCGGTTCCCGATCTTCAGTTCAGCAGCATCAGTGGTGAGTCCTCATTCTTCGAGGATGATTGACATGATTATCTTTCTTCTTTTCATTTTAGTTTCAGTTTTTCTAGATTTAGCTGGGGAATGTCCCAGCACTTCTAGTCAGTTAGAGGCTTTATTTCAGACATAGTTAGAATCAACTTTAGTATTTGAGTTTGACTTTTTAGTTGTTGTTAAACTCTCCGCATTTATATATTCAGATGTAGTATGGGTATTCCCTATCATTTTAGATTTATCTTATGATTAGCTTCCGCACAGTGTTTATTGATTCAGTATTCTTTTAGTATGCTTATGTTATGCCAGCAGGAAGCTACAGGTGCCATTGACGGGCACCACCTACGGACCGTACTGGTGGTCCGTGGTTCACCACCTGGAGCCCCTCCCAGAATAGCCCAGAAAATTATTCTAAGTCCAGATCTACACCAGGACCTACGGACCGTAGGTCAGACCACGGTCCGTGGTCTAGGGTCGTAGATCGGACCCCAGATTTCTAGCCCAGAACTCCAAAAAATTCAGCCAAGGCAAGACCCACGGCCAGGACCTACAAACCGTAGGTCAGACTACGGTCCGTGGTCTAGGTCCGTGGATTATCGCCTTCAGGTCCAAGCCCCAGACGCCAGTCGATGGACGACCAGCACGGACCATCGGTCCAGCCACAAACCATCGGTCTGGTCCGTCGGTTGGTCTGACATCAGTTAAGTTAGGGGCCTTTTGGTCTTTTCCCTATGCGTTGGATCCTTAAACTACGTTGTTTAACCCTTAAACTACGTAGTGTTTGTCAGTTTAAGCCTAGTAACTTAATTAGAACTTACCCTAGTAAATTCATTATCCAAAATTTAGCAAATTCTGAGCAAAAAGAGGAGAAAGAGTCGACCAACCCTAGTCTAAGAACGCAGCAAGGTTTCTTCAGTTCCAGCCCTGAAATCGAAAGATTTCTTCATGGAATTCATCACTAGGTATGTGGGATTTCACTAGTGGGTTTCTCTCGCCCATTAGGTCCCTAGAATTCAGTCAGAATCTTAATTTCCTTGATATTATCTAGACCTAGGGTTTCTTGAATGTTAGAAATTGTTGGGTTTTAGTTGTTAGATTGATCCAAATCAGATTATCATGTTGTCGCTCATTTTCTTGCATGAAATTCAGAACCCTAGCTATGTAGTTTCTTTAGTTCATGAATTAAACATGCTAGGCCAGCTATTTCAGTTATATACATGCTTCAATTTACGAATGTCATATTATCAGATATAATTGTTGTATTCTCAGAGTTTGCATGTCAGAACGTTGAGCTATCCATATTTTACAACATTCAGTCATAATGTGTTATTTACATAATCAGTTGGGAGTAGACTTAATACCAAGTTAGACTAGGGTTCAGCATATCCGAATAGTCCAGAACTACTTACCCCGTAGGTTGTAAGTCCCCTCTGTGGGCATCATTTTAGTGATCACACCAGTCATGCCTTTATAGCTCTTGCAGGGTATATTGGGTCCTCTCGATGGGGCGTATACATCAGACTCCACATTTAACTCATATGGTTTTATGTCGGTTATTAGTAGCTCCCACAGTACAGTCAGATTCTAGTGCATTGACCAGATTATTAGTTACAGTTCAGTATTCAGATTCAGCATATCATGTACTTGGTCATTGTATTCAGTTAGCTCAGTATTCTATATATCTCAGTATTTACATTCAGTTCAGATTATATCATTGCTCTTATTGCTTTGTTCAGTTATATGTTTTATTCAGCTTTACTCTATCCTGCATGCTCAGTACCTTTCAAGTACTAATGCATACTCTGCGCTACATCTTCTCGTGAAGTAGGTTCAGGTCTTCAGCTTCCAGATCACGCATAGATCGGTTTCCGATCTTCAGTTCAGTAGCATCAGTGGTGAGTCCTCATTCTTCAAAGATGATTGACATGATTATCTTTCTGTTTTTAGTTTTAGTTTCAGTTTTGCTAGATTTAGCTGGGGCATGTCCCAGCACTTCTAGTCAGTTAGAGGCTTTATTTCAGACATAGTTAGAATCAGCTTTAGTATTTTAGTTTGACTTTTCAGTTGTTGTTAAACTCTCCGCATTTATATATTCAGATGTAGTATGGGTATTCCCCATCATTTCAGATTTATCTTATGATTAGCTTCCGCACAGTGTTTATTGATTCAGTAATCTTTTAGTATGCTTATGTTATGCCAGCAGGGTTAGCTTGGGGTCACTCGTGATCCTAGGTCCGTGTCCGTGTCCTGGGGGGTATCTTCGGGGCATGACAGGGCAAGTGAAGAAACTCTCGTACCTTCAAGCTTTCCGACCGATCGCTCTGAGTATCTACTCCTGACTCTAGCTGTCGCTCATGAATAGAAACCATCCCACTCAACAACTGAACTACCTCCCTCATCCCCTGCCCCCCAGTCTCTGGTGGAGGAACAATAGGTACTGGAGGTCTTGTGTCCCTAGCTTCCTCATGTACCAATGGAACTGGTGAGGCTGAGGGTACTGCATCTCCTCGGGCTTCAACAGGTATCGGGGAGGCTGGTACTAGGGTTACTGGAGATTCTCTTTATGCCTCCGAGGGAAATCTATCCCTTTGACCCGGTGGGGAATGGCTAGTACCTTCCCTTAGATCCATGCCTATCTCTCATTGTGCCATCTCCGGAGTGAGTGTAGCCTGTTAGATAAGAAACATAAAGCACGGTTTAGATTTCATATATTCTTATACTTTTGCACTATAGAATGATCTATCAGTTGAATGAAATGTAACCATTCCTAAATGCCCTGTAGCCTCTTGATTATAAGTAAGGTGCACAACATACCCATAAACAAGACTCTACTAGACACGGCTTGTGGACCCCCTAGGATACGACCTGCTCTGATACCAAGTTTGTCATGCCCTAAAATAAGGAGGCGTAACTGGCACTCGCTAACCTATTTGATCGAGTTAGCTACTAAAAGATACTAGCTAACCAAATTATGAGACAAAAAGATCAGGCAGCGCAACATCTGAAATGTGAAG
This sequence comes from Solanum etuberosum, assembly GCA_029582245.1. NCBI lineage: Eukaryota > Viridiplantae > Streptophyta > Magnoliopsida > Solanales > Solanaceae > Solanum > Solanum etuberosum. The sequence continues at coordinate 5,171 of JAJONR010003844.1, forward strand.
CCTAGACTATGAAGGTCATTATCTGAATGACAATAGCCCATACAAATAATGGTAGACAAGCAAAAAAATAAATATGTACTAGCTAGCCGATGAGGCCGCAACAGAAGACATACCTACTTACACACACATATATATACATGTCAAGTCTATGGGCTGGAGATTAAAACTTACAAAAGAAAACCCAGAATACTGGGTCCACAATAGCCTCTATGAGTGACATAAGCACTGTCGGGACAAATGCCCCGACTATACCCAAACTGTAAAATAAAAGTAAACATCCTCTGATAGCCCAAGGATAAGATGGAGCTTACCAACTCACAACTGACCCGAATCCTAACGGGTGGGTCAATCAGAATCCCTGCCTGAACTGCTCGCACGAAACAAAAAACAGCGTCCCCAAGCAATGGGATGTCAGTACGAATAAAAATGTACTGGTATGTAAAGCGGAAAGTAGAATCATAAGTAGCTACTGTAAAAGGGTAAAAGAGATACCACCTGAAACTGAAACTCAAATAATCTCCATGGCTGACCTTTTGCCTCCTACTATTTAAATATGCTTGGTATGCTCGTAAAATCGTATGTTGTGAATACATATATATAGATGCAAAAGCATGACATACCCAACCAAATGCTAGCAATGGTGGTACTTCCCGGTAGCTAATAGGCATCATATTTGCCAACTTGTGACCATCAGTATCTCATACGTATAAATATAGGTAATAGGCCCCATACCTCCCGATTATAGCTCGGGAGTAGAATGCATAGCATGTCATGTTATGGATTCATAATGCATATATGTTACCATTGTCATGTTGCCAATCATGACCCGTTTGTACTCTTGTTCTCATAACCCTGTGGTCACTTTCGTATGACAAGTAACCATCTCATAGAACCTCATATGTTCTTCCGAATAAACTTGAAAACTTAACTCGACTTTTAGAAATATAACCTAACCTTGAAGATGTTCATAACAAGTTTAAAGTAATTTACTTAGTTCCTATACTTGGTTCCTAGATAATTTATAAAAGAAGTATTTCAAAAATCAAGTGTTCTAATAGTTTAAACATTTAAGTTATATTTGAGAGTTTTGAAAATCGTGTGTTACTTTAAAGATTTTTCATAATAAACTTTAGCGGGGAAAGGGGCCTGGTTACAAATAATAAATGTCTCCCATTATATATTTTTAAGTAAAACCACCCAAAGAAGAATAAGAATTCATACATATGGACATATAATCAAGAAAGCCGATAAAATGACATGTAGATGTCAAATACCCTATTTATCCGAACGAGTGGAATATCAAAATACTAGAATTATGAAAATAATTCAGCTGAGATCCCAATGCCTTTCACAGAAGGTCTTTCTAGCAAGAGAATAGCAAAATATCACTTTTGGCGTTTTAGGAATTTCCCAGGAGTCGTGCTAAAATGAAGGATGGAGCTTAGCCTTAACATACCTTTCCGATGAATGCTCGAATGCCCGTAGTTTCTTCATGAAAGTTGTTCCTTACGTCCTAATATTTGCAAACACTATATATACACAACTGGTACGCACCTATAAATAATTCATAATTGAGCTTAAATCGGCATATTTACCGTATGGCACCAACTTGACGAAATGCCCGTAGAACTTCGTAAAAACAATCATAAAAGAGTCCCGAGATGATTACCTTAGCAAACCAAGTGTAAACCTTGAAGAAACACCAATAACTACCAATTTATATCTTCAAAAACTAGCTCCAAATGCAGCTAATAGAAGGGGGAAATGATTTCCACGTGTAGAGATCACGTTTATAGGCACGGGGAAAACCTTTAATGGTAGAAATCACTAAAAACAAACATTCATAAGGCAATAACTCCATTAGAACCCTCTCTTCATATTTCTCTCTAGTTAGGAAGTGAAAAGAAATGCTTTTATGCTTTAAAACGTCGAGTAGCCGACATACCATATTTTTACCCGACCCGATTCGTGACCCGGATTTTGCCCAGGCAGTCAATAGTAAAACCCTCATAACTTTTTACTCTGATGTCGGTTGGATACGGAGTTTTATGCGTTGAAAACTAGACTCGTAGGATTTTAATTTGATAGGTCGTGGGCCTTGTAACTCTTTATATATAGAAAGAAAACATCCAAGACATTTGACCCAAAGTTAAGAAAATTTTATTAGAGAAACTTCGATAACTTTTTTCGACCTTAGTTTCACTAATTTTCTTGACTTCAAAACTTAACATACGACTATTGTTCTATCATAATACCTCATTACACATTATTCTTAGCATGTTAGACACTCATAGGCTTATCCCCAAGGTATGGGATAATTTAAACCTTTTGAAACATGTGAAGTGCTACCCGAGCCATTTCTTTAATCCTGAACCTTTGTTTGAGGGGTTCCTTGATATTACCACCCATTTGCAATCTTAATCTCCAATGTACTATACCAAGTCATATACACCTCATATACCACACCATACTATGCCACATATATTATGCAAGAACAAAGAAAAAAGTATGGGATCTTACAATCGTCCCACGACATTAAAGAGTTGGCTGGCTCAGAATTCAACCACTTTTTTGCTTCACCTAATAGAGAGAAGGGGAAGAGTGTGAGTCTCACGTAATCAGATTTCACTCCAATTGGATTGTAAGTGTCACTGATTTCAAGGAAGTTCTGGATGTGCACTTGCGGATCCTTATTAGACAACCCGGTGAATTGTTCATTCGAGTGCAGTAGTTGCACCATATTTTGCTTCAATTCAAACCTACTACCAGCTTTAGGTTTCTGAATACACGAAGTAACGCTGGTGGTGCGTGGGATTCCTACGTCTCGAACTTTCATCTCTCCCATCACTACATGTGTGTCTTGTTCAACCCCTTCTACTGATGTTACTAACCAGAGAGACAGGGTAAGTCAATCATCTTTTCCTTCTCCTGTAGTGAACAAATCTTTCCAGTTCAGCGAGTGGCTCTACCGATTCCTATCCGTATTCCAATTTGAAGTTCAACCACAACCTGCAAGATAAATAGCTAAGATCAAATTGTAAACACTTGAACAATAAATTTAGAAATTAGATAAATCAAATACTTCTTAATTCTAAAGTTTCCAGCAGCGGCGCCAAAAACTTATTGCGCTCAAACGCACACATAAGTGTACGTGGTCGTGCAAGTATTAAAGTGGATCTTTCCAAGATCTGGGTATCGTACCCACGGGGACTTCAGATTTGATGTATTCAATCTTTCCAACAATTAAAATTCAGAACAAGTGTTATCAAGAATAGTGAATTGGATTTCAAATGATTAATTTTCTAATTATTGAATTTAACTGCTACGCTTCGATTTCAAGTGGGTTTCAAACAATGACTTGGGGAATTTCAGGGTTGCAGCCTACTATGGATTCATGCAGATTATCTCATTTAATGGATGTCAATCAATTATCTAATAACTGATTACAAGGTTAATTGTATGATCATGGTCTCCTGACCTCTTATCGCATACCATAATTGGCAGCCTAACTACATCATTGAGCGGGATAGACTAAACCAATTACCGAGCATTACGATTTCGTCATGTCTATTAACCAAATAAGGTTTCTAGGTATATCTCCATCCTAGATACAAATCAACCCTAAACCTAGAAAAGATCATGCTCCTTTTGCCCCGCGTTCTATCCTCTAATTCCTCTACCGAGTTCAATTCAGAAAAGACATTTATTTCTATGGTGATCAAGCATGAAATACTAAAACAAGAACAAAATAGTCAACATCAATCCATTAAAATAAATAAAACACAATCATCATGCAGCCACATCCCTAGAACTAGGAAAATTAGCTACTCATATTACGTTTCTCAATTTTTCAATGTTCAATTAACATAAAAGAGATCGAATGGAGTAAAGTTTAAGAATAAACCCTAAGAACAGATGAAACATCTCTCAAAGTCTTCGTTCTTCAAAACCCAGAAAAAGAATGTTTAATAAAATAAAATCTGAGTCTATTTATAATTTAGGAAAAATAGAAGAATTTTGGAGCCCAGGTCGGCGACGCAGAGATGCTCTGAATATCCAGCTTCAGTCGAACAAATCCTCTTCGTGATGCGGAGAGGATACGGAGTCTTCTGTCTCAAAATTTAGCACACGAACAAAAAAAATATTCCTTCTCCATGATGCGGAGAGGATACAGAGTTTACTCGTTCCTCATTTTTGTTTTAACTTCATTTTACTCTTTTCTTGGATCCACTCTGGCTTCCAATTTCCACTTTTGTGCTCATTTCCTCTTTTATCACCACCTGCACAACTAATCATATTGGTTAGTCTGAATAAATTAACACGACTCGACACTGCTAAAAACTAGCAAATTCATTCCCAAACTCAGCTAAAACTAGGGTGTTATTTGGTTCCTAGGCATATAAATACTCCCAAGATCATGGAGTATGATGGTTCCATTGTTTAAGAACAAGGGTGATATCTAAAAGTGTAACAATTACAGAGGTATCAAATTGTTATGTCACACTATGAAAGTCTTAGAGAGGGTGGTGGGATGAGGGTGAAGAAGGGTGTGTCCATTTTTGAGAATCAATTCTGTAACATCCAGAAAACTAGTAAGCTAAACTAGAGCTTTACGTGAGAGTACTAGAGTTTGATATGAGGGTTATAATTATAGATTCGACTTCCTGTACTTAGAATGAAGGTTTTAGGGCTAGGGCATCAAGGTACGACCCCCCAAGGACCAACCAAGGGTCCTTGAGGGGGACCCAAAACAGTCCCTAAAAGCTGCCCAAAAAGGGGCCACCTACGGTTGGGACTCACGCCCCGTAGGTGGACCCACGCCCCGTGGGAAGGGGTATACCCCTAAAATAGACCCCCATTACCCCATCCACGAAGGACCATTACGGTCCGTAGACCCACCCACGGTCCGTGGGTCGGGGTCTTGTGGGTGGTGCAGTTTTGAAGTTTAGTTGTTTTAAGTTGGGGACTTAGGGGTTAATCCATAATTAGTTAGGGATTAATCTGTAATTAGTTAGGGGTTAAGTGGTGTTGTTTTATTAGTAATTAGACCACCTATATAAACCTAATAGATCCCTAAATACTTTGATCCTAGACATTATTTTCAATTCACCAAAGAACCCAAATTCCCTCCCAAAAATCCTCTCTCTAGAAAGTGAAGAAGAAGAAGAAGAAGAAGAGAAGGAAGCTAGGTCAAATTCCTCCATTGTTGCAAGCATTGTGAGGGATTTATAATCAAGGTATGTTATCTTATTCATCTGTGTATTCTTCCATCCATATAGCCCCCTAGAATTCCCCCAATTGTGAAGAAAAATCTCCAATTCTAGCTAGGGTTTCTTCCTATATTGTGGGTAGTGTTGAGTATGATTCCAATGGAATGGATAGTACTTGTTTATGATTGATTTAGCATTGAATCATGATATATTGATGATATTTTATATTTTCCATGGCTAAACCTAGTTTAATTGATGAAATCAAAAGTATGTGGGTTTATGCCTTGTGAAGGAAAATTGATGATTCTTGATTGATCCTCTAGAATTAATGACATGTTTAGTAATTGTTCAAGAATAGAAGCATGTAAACATGAATTAAACTAGAACAATGTACATATGATGGATCATGATTAGTAATGATTGAGATTGGGACTTTATGATGAATTATGACTAGAATTGCTTAAAGATGAAGCTAGTGACTTGAATGTCTTGTGATCTAGATATGTATGATGATTGTAAGGAGTAAAGCTTTGAGATTAAGGCTTGTAATCATGATTGTTAATCACTAGGGCCTTGAGATTAAAGCCAATATGATGAATTATGTATGTTAAGGCTTTAAGAGTGAAGCTTATATTAAAATGGTAGACTACTAGATAGAGTTATTATGAAAGGACTTTACCCACCTAATCTACCTCATGAATGTTTGAATGTATGAAGTAATAGAATCACATGAGTTAGGATGATTTCCATGTCTAGTGCTTGAACCCTAAGTGTGATGATGTAAAGTAAGTGTTGAACCTCAAGGAGGTGAAGTATGAGATTATGCTTGCAGTAGTTGAACTACTTAAATTATGATTATATCCATGTCTAATGTAGTCATTCTAGATATGTTAATTTGATACGAGCTTTGACCCATGAAAGGGAAATACATGATGTTATGCATGTTTTATGAAGGTTATGTCTATGCTTTAAGAACACTTTGAGAGTAACGTGATCATGACTATGATGTAATTATGGTGATGTTGAAAGGTTATTCTCACATACACCCTTATGCATGACTATGAATGAAGTGTCCACGATTATGATAATGTCATTGTGTTGATTGAAAGGCTATTCTCATGAACACATAATGAACATGATGTGAAAGGTTTTCTCACAATATGATAATTCTAAGGTTGAAAGGCTTTCTCACCTAATTGAATCTAACATGAACTTGAAGACATGGACGGTGAAAGGTTATTCTCACGCATGATCTAATGAGTTATAGTATGAATTATATCGTATTGAGTGTTAAGACATTCTTCCATAAACATGAACATAAGTCAAGACTTAACATGAACCTAATGTGAATTATGCTTAGCACCGAGTGGATATGAATATGAGATGGAAGCTTTTACGCCAGTTAGTCCGGCTTCCCAAATGGGTTCCTTTTACGCCAGTCAGTCCGGGTTCCCAAAACATGTATTTCATATGAGTATGAGATGAAAGCTTTTACGCCAGTAGTTCGGCTTTCCAAATGGGTTCCTTCTACGCCAGTTAGTTCGGGTTCCCGAAACATGTATCTAATGAGATGGAAACCTTCTACCTTAGAAGTCTAGGTTTCTAGTAGCAATCTCCTTATCCCATAACTACATGCCCCTGTAGGTTATTTAGCTATTGGATCCACCTAAAGCTAATACATGATGGTTCTACCTTAGGAAAGTAGACCAACCTCTTTTCGATGTGGGGCATGACACTGGATTCCATGATAAGCTCACATGGTCTATGTCGGTTAAGGCTAATTCCCAAAACAAGAATATGATTATGAGTTATGAATCATGGTTACTCAAGAAGCTTTACTTAGCATGGATGGGATTATGGGATCTTATTCATGCATGGCACAAGTATGCTTTGAGAGTAGTTATGATATATTCCTTTGTATGATATGATGATCTATGTTTATGACTTATGCTCATGATGTGTGCTTAGTTTGAATTGTAGCTTGAAAGGCCCTTCCAATGCATGTGTGACTAAAGGTGGATGTTCCCTTGTCCTTTGTGATTAGCTTAATATGAGAATAAGAGATGATACATATGAATGAAGAGCCTAGAGTGTCTAGCTTAGCATGGGTAGGATTATGGGATCTTATTCATACATTGCACAAGCTTGCCTTGAGGTGATTCATGAAGTGTTTCTCTCATATGATGTATGTTTAGCTTGGATTGTTGATATAGTTGCCTTATTTGCTATGTTGACTATAGGTGATAGATTCTCTTGTCTATATGAAGTAAGTATAAGAATGAGATGAATGGTAAGTATGAATATAGTGACTTCAAGGTTATGCTTAGTGTGAATGGTATTATGGAATGTTATTCATGCATTGCACAAGAATGTTTTGAGGTTACTTAGGAGTGTAGTGCTCGCATGATATGAAGGTCTAAGTGTAGACTATGCCATGAACATGATGTATCTCATATGCTCAAGAATTATGTCTTATGTTGACTTATGCTTATATGATGCTTATGTTGGAGATTATGCTTATGACTATGTTATTGTCTCTTCTGCTTATGTCTCATGTTAACTAACCATTTTGAGATGCTCTTATGATGTTATGCTAGCTAACATATTTAGTACATTTTGTTCTAACGCATACTCTTGCCTACATTCTTATCAAATGTAGGGTTCAGTGAGCTTGAGTTCTATATTGGAGGCTAGGTTCTTAGAAGCAGCAAGAAGTTGAAGATTGGTGAGTCCTCATAGCTTCGAGGATAAAGCCACCATTACCTTTATGTCTTTTCTTTATGTTTTAGACTTTTGTATGGGCTGCGTCCCAAAGATCTATTCAAGTTGAGTCTAGATGGTTTGAGACAAAGTGTAGTAAGACTTCCTCTTGCATTTTATAAAGACTTCGATTGTATGGATAAAAGTTTTAAAATTTCCGTACTTTTCTATTATCTTATGTTATGATATGCTAAGGGGTTGTATGAGACCCCTTCGGGGTCAAGTACACCGTGTTACATCTAGGGTGTACCCCTGGGTTGTGACAAATTCGAAATCATGCTGGGATGTTCTACTACTAAAGGCATCCATTTGTGAGTAAACTACTGGAGAAATATAAAAAAAAGGAGAGACAATTATGATATTCATTGACTTTGAAAAGAATTACAACAAAGTCCTTTGAAAATGCTTGGAAGCTAGAGGTATACCGGTGTCTTACATTAGGGCAATGAAAGGATATGTATGATGAAGCCAAAACGCAGGTTAGAACTGTGGGAGGAGACTTATAGCACTTCCTAGTGGAAATGGAGTTGCACAAGGGATCAACACTTAGCATGTTCCTATTTGCCTTGTTGATTGATGAATTAACGCAGTATATTCATGATGAAGTACAAGGTGTATGCTACTTTCAAATGACATAGTATTGATTGATGCGACATGCATCAGAGTTGATAATAGGTTGGAGTTGTGGAGACAAACTCTGGAATCTAACAGGTTTATGTTGAGTAGGACCAAAACATAATAGTTGGAGTGCAAATTCAGTATTGCGCTGTTTGAGATAAAATGAAGTGAAGCTTGACACTCAAGCAATCTGCAAGAGAGATAGTTTCAAGTAGCTTGGGTTCTTAATCCAAGAAAGTGGGGACATTGATGAAGATATCTATGACGCCCCGCCCGTTTGAACGTTGGAATTAACTCGTACTATTAGGATAAGACTAGAAGTTCTTAACATATTATAAAGGATGTTTTATAAGGTATTTTAATTTCTCAAAGTTCATATGTTAAGTTTTGAAGTCAAGAAAGTTGCAAAATAAAAGTTGGCAATTTTTTTTGTAAATGTCGTTAAGGAATTCTCTAAAATTTTGGGTCAAATGTCTCATCAATTTTCTCCTAAATATATAAGGAGTTAGAATGCCCATAACCGATTAAATCAAAGTTTCACGAGTCTAGTTACCAAGGAACTAAGCAGTTTTTCCATACAACTTCAGAATAAAAAGATATGCACCTTTTCGTGAGACTGCACAAACATATACCTCTAAGCGGGTCCACTTAGTTCCTTAGTCGTTGGTCTTTATAAAAGACCACCTTATTCATATATATTTTCATTAAAAATAGACGAAAACCCAAAATAACTCTTAGGCTAGCTTTCAAATACTCCTAGGGTGTTTAGTTTCTCAACTCAAAAGTTTAACGGAAGTTGCTCTACATAGAGAGCTCATCATAGTGGTATAATTGTCTTGTAGATTTAGGCTCCATTTATTGTTGATGAAATGATGAATATTCTTAAGCTTCATATTTCAAACATTTTGGTTGAGGTAATCTTCTTCTTACAACCCTTCTTCATAATTCCATGTTATAGTATCATTTTTATAGATTTCTAAGCCATGTGGTGGTGTCTTTGATATTGTGGTTATGGGAAGCCCCTTTTATCTTATTTAGTTTGGCTATTATTGTTGTGTATAGATGGTTTTAAGGTGCTGGAGAGAATGGGAGGTCGGTGTGATTTTGATTGGAGTCACATACAATGGTTATTCGATTGAACAACGTAAATTAAACCTTGTTATATTGCCTCTAGAGCTTGTCTCTCCTTCGAGATGTTGTTGGAATATCTTCATTGGATATTAGTTGTTGTTTATTGTTGTTATTAGACTCATTTTATTCTTTGGACTTGGTTGTTCACGAGTATGACATTAGCGCCTTATCAATTATTTATGACTCATTTTTGCAGCCTTGTTGATTTTTGCATCCTTTCATTACTTTCGGTTGGCTAAGCTTCATAGAAACACCTTTTGGGCTTTGGTTGAAAGGTATGTTAAGACTAGAATATCTCTTCTAGAATGGTCCTGATGTCCTAAGATTGTTATGGCCTATATATAGTCATTATATGACTTGTAGCCTTATCCTATTGAGTTGGCTACCAGCATATGATATAATGTCTATCAACAACACTCCACTCCTTGCTCAGTGGCATAGAAAAATATGTTATGATTGTGTTTGGATAGATTATGATTACTTGTTATTTTTATGATATTTTATCATCTGGTTATTGTCTATGAGCTTGCTTTGGCCTTAATATACACTGACACTACATGTTTCTTGATCATATAGATTGATTTGTCATATTGTGCCTACGGGCCGAGAAGTTTGTGCCTACGGGTTGGATAAATTGTTCCTACGGGTCAGGTAAATTATACCTATGGGACAGTCAGGGAGTGCCTACGGGGCAACATATGTATATATTGTACCACAGAACCTTAAATTTCATTAATTCATGGCATATGAATCTCTAGATAGTTAAGATCAGATTATCATTGGGATCGAGGTAAGGGAGCTAATATGGGTATTTAGTGACTATTTGTGCTCGTTGGGACTTATAGTGATTATGTGATGTTTGTACCCTTCGGGCTTATGGGTTCAGGTCATATTATTGTTGGTTATGCGTTTATATTGTCCTATTATAGAAGATAATATATTGTACTTGTGTTCCACCCCTGCCCTCTCGGTCATTCCTTATATTTCAGTTTTAGCTTTTAGTTGTCTTGCCTGCTCGGTACATTATTTTGTACTAATGTCCCTTTCTTGGAGGCGTTGCATTCATGCTTGTAGGTCCTGAGCGGCGACTAGACAAACCTGTCGAGTAGCACAACCGCCTATCTAACTGATTGGTTCACTCTCTTTTTTCGGGGGTTGCTAGAGTCCCAGAGGTTTGCTTGTTTCATTGTTTATAGATTTTGGGTAGGTAAGGGTCTTATCATGTACAAGTATTTTATATTCATAGAGGCTTGTAGACTAGTATGTTGGGATTTTTAGCCACGTTATTATCCAAGTTGGCCTTGTGTGCGGGTTGACTAACGTTTGATAGTTGTTTGAGATAACGTTTAGATATGTACCTGTTTTCATCTTCTGAATAGAGATCATGGTGGCTTCGACGTTCCACATAGTGTTTATGGTTTCCTAGATACCATGGTGGCCTTGACGGCCAAACAGGCTTGTGTGCTAGCTAGTTATTGCTTTATATAAACTATTAGGAGTAGCTGTTTTCTTTGTAGAGCTGTTGACAGGGGCCTTGTCGTACGAGAGCTTATTATTAAACCGAGATATACTTATTTGTTTTCTTGACTGTGTGTGGCTGTCATGCAACAATAGCAAGTGGTTCATAAGGGTCTTCTCAGGCCTAAGTTTTGGCATTAGGTTCCAGTTGCACTCCTCGAATTTGGGGCATGACAAACTTGATATCAGAGCAATGTTGTATCCTATAGAGTGTGCAATCTGTGCCTATTCATGAATGTTACCCTTCTTCTGCTCAAATTATACTATAGAGATGAGTCATAAGGGTTGAGTTCTTTAACTTATGATTATTATTGTCCTTGTACAGAGAAAGAAAATCCAATGACTCATCAGACAACAGTTGGCCAGAGGTCAAATGTACACATAGGTGAGGGTACCAGCAAAGTACCACCTATTGATAAAGTTCAACCAGAGGAAGTAAGGTAGAAATCTTTACATCTCTCCCTAGAACCGCCTTCACATTAGTAGGCCCCTGGATCTATAGGACCACCAACAACACCTCCAATTCTTCTTATTCTTACAGATCAGGAATTCAGGAGTGCAGTTTATATATTTTCTTAGTTAAAAGACACTCAGCGCCAACCAGTGGTGATAGATGCAGTCGGACCTTCTGAAGGGACCAAAAGTTCAAAGGTTCCTTACCTTAAGTCCTCCCCAGTAAATAGGGATAGACCATAGTGAGGACCCTCAACACTTCATTTACCAATTGCGTAGGATTTTTAGGGCTATGCATGTTTTAGCTGTAGAGTTTGTTGAGTTAGCAACATTCCAGATTAGAGACAACATTTTCATGGTACGAGGGTTGGGAGAGGTCCACAGGGGACAATGCACCCCCAACCATTTAATATCGCTTCCCTAAGGCCTTTTTATAACACTATCTACCATGATAGATCTGAGATATCTGAGTTGATCAGTTTTTAAACCTTCACTGGGGTAGTATAAGTGCTATGGAATATGGGCTTCGATTTTATTTCCTAGCCAGGTAGGAACCAATGATTCTATATACGATGGAGGCTAGGATACAAAGATTTATAGGAGGGTTGGCTCCAGAGTATGTTGAGGCATGCACCATAGTAGCCTGAATAAGGATATTCATATCTCCCAAATACAGGCAGTTTCTCAAAATGTAAATGAGTTCAGACCCCTTAGGTGTGACATGGTGAATAGAACCTCGAGAGACTCTAAACAATATACTAAACATAAGCATGACGTAAAAGAAATACATAAGAGAGAGAATAGGCAACATAAATCTCATATCATAAAATGAATCTGAACATAAGTGCAGAATATTAAATTGTGTCTGGCATAGACTTTCTAAACATCATAAGAGTGGTTGGGAAGTAACCCATACACCACGTACAAGTTTGAAACAAAAGTGACTGAAAGCAATAAAAGTGTTTATTTATTTTCCCTCGAATCATAAGGAGTTACCAATCCAAGTGATGAAATCTGAGTAATCCCGATCTAAGCACGTTCGGGAGGAGGAGCGTCGAAACCTATATTATGAGACAATATAGACATAAATATGCATTTGTGCAAAATTGTACTAAGTATGAGGAAATATGCATAAACATAAACATGATATCATAATGAGTTAGAAACGTGAATATGCAAGACCAAGTAAAGACATGAGAAGGTTTTAAAAGTAAAATTCATAAACGTATACGAGGTCAATGCATCTTAAAATCATAAATAAAGCTTTAGTAAAAACCTTGAGGAAATCATAGTTCATTTGTGGGATATTTATTGTTAACTAACAATAAGACCATGTGAGCTATAACATTGAATCTGGTGTAACCCTCACACCAAAAAGGAGAATCTACTTCCCAAGGTAGAACTTCGAATCATTCATAATTGCTAAAGTGGATCCACTAGCTAGGTCATTTAACACAATCCTATGTAGGCACGTAGTTTGAGACAAGGAAATTGCTACTAAAGAACAAACCTCTACTAACGGTCAAGCCTCCATTTAAAGTCCTCTCGTTGCTAAGTAAATCCCAACGGAAAAGACATAATCATAATCATATCAAAATACTTTGGAAGACAACGATTAAGACTATCAATTCAATCATAACTCATAATAGAGTAGCTCTTTTCAAATCATGATTTCATAAAACTTTTATAATTGACACTTACCTTTCCAAGCATCTAAATCATGATTCCTTTCAATTGTTAGAAAACCTTTCACAAATCATTGACATTTTATCTTAAAAGCCTCCTTTAGTCATAAATCATTTTTTTCATAAAACATGTATGAATCCATAATCAATTCATAAATTGAAGTTCATAAGTTCATAGTCATAATCAAGTATAAATCATGAGTCCATATGAAACCAATTAGAATACATGTAATTGGATCAAATCATGCATAATAAGATCAAATAATAACAATTGAATCATAATAAATTGGACCCATGAAGATTCACATGACACCATAGATAATTGAGTGAAATTGAATTGGAGACCTTGAGATTATTCTTAGGACCCAATAGATGAAAGGGATCCATTAGTTAATTGCCACATACCTTGATAATCAAAACCCTAAGAATTCAAGGAGAATGAGACCTTGAAGCTAGAAACCCTAACTTCCACCTTGAGAGCTCTTGAGAGAATTTGGAGAAGAAGGCTTGAGGGATTTTGAGAGTTTGACTGAATGAGAGGGAGTGTGTTAGGTTTGAAGAGTAAAAAAATTTATAGGGGTAGTTATAGGGACAAAATGGAATAGTTTAGGAATTAATTAGGTATGAAAAGACCAAAACACCCTTAATTAAAACTGTCGAGTTAGCACTATGGCTTTGACTACGGTTTGTAGGAACTTCTACAGACCTTCTTGGTCGATCGTAGAACAAAATAGTGGGACTAAACATTAGGCAAAGTTCCAGACACCCTTCCTATGGTCTCTGGAGATTTCTACGGTCCGTAAGACCTTACCGTAGAACTCAAAGACCACCCTAATCTTACTAAGTCTGATCAATTCCTACGAAAGCCTTTCTATGACTCATGCAACCTCCTACGGACCGTGCTAGTAGTCCATAGAAAACTTCAGAGACCCTATTTTTCCCCACACCTCAACCCTCCTCCTATGACTGCCTTCCTATAGTCTATAGGTTGGCTCGTAGGAACTTAACCTCGTGCCAAAAATGACATTATTCCCATCCATTTCGACTTACCTTTTTTGAGGTGTTACATATATTACCAGATTTCCACCCAATATTTTTTCCTTTATATAGAATGGTACCTGCAGAATTGAAGATATTGAAGGAATTAAAGGAATCGAGGATCAACTAAAAGATTTATCAGATAAGGTCTTCTCAGGTCGAGTGCATCACCATGGGGTAAACCATGTTGTTTGTATGAAAGAAATATGGTTCATTGCGCATATGTATAGAATACCAACAACTCAATTAGGTTACTATAAAGAACAAATACATCTTGCCAATGATTGATGACTTGTGTTTGACCAGCTATAAGGTATCTGATGTTTCTCAAGGATTGATTTACATTCAGGGTACCATCAGGTGCGGGTTCAGGAGAATGATATTCCCAAGACAGCCTCCAAGGCCAGATATGATCATTTTGAGCTTCTTGTGATGTCGTTCAGATTGATAAATGCACTGACAATATTTATAGACCTGATGAATAGCATATTCAGTCCATTCTTAGACTTGTTCGTGGTTGTATTTATCGATGATATTCTCATATATTCATGATCAGTGTTAGAGCATAAATACCATCTATGAGAGGTGCTAAAGTATTCCGAGGTTAGAAATTGCCTGCTAAGCTCTTGAATTGCGAGTTCTGGTTGAATTTTGTGGCCTTCTTAGGCCATATTATATCAGATGTTGGTATATAGGTTGACTTACAAAAGATTAAGGTCGTGAAAACTTGGCCTAAACCTATGACTCCAATAGAAGTTTGTAGCTTTCTGGGTTAGCATGCTATTATAGAAGGTTGGAAGAGGAATTTCTTCTCTTTCAGCATGTTTAACTGAGCTAATTCAGAAAAAATCTAAGTTTTAGTGGATTGCAGCATGTGAACAGAGCTTTCAAGAGCTGAAAGGCATATTGACTTCAGCCCTAGTTCTAACCTTGCCAGAGGGTCTAGAGGGTTATACGTTGTATTGTGATACTTCAAGCATCAGGTTGGGTTGTGTTTTGATCTGACATGGTAATGTAATTGATTATGCTTCTATACAACTAAAGAATCATGAGAAAAACTACCCTACCCATGATTTAGAGTTGGGTGCAGTTACTCATGCCTTGAATATTTTGAGGCATTACTTGTATGGCATGCATGTTGATGTTGATACATATAAAATTCCTCGAGTACATTTTCAGACAAAAGGAGTTGAATCTACGACAACACAAATGGCTTGAGTTTCTTAAAGATTATGACGTGAACATCCTGTACCATCTAGACTAATGTAGTATCAGGTGTCCTAAGTCATAAATCTATAGGCAGCTTATCGTATTTTGGAGTGGAGAAGCCTGAGATAGACCAAGAGCTTCATCAGTTAGCTAACTTGGAGGTTAGATTGTTAGATTCTAATGATGGGTTCACAATTGAAGACACAACTATATCATCTCTAGTTGTCGAGGTGAAGGCATGACAACACGAGGATCCTAGATTCGAGCAGCTTAGTGGCAAGGCTCAGCAGAAAGAGTCTTTAGCCTTCAGTATAGCAGAAGATAGAATCCTTAGATATAGAGATTGATTGTGTGTTCTAGATGTTACCGGTGAAAATCGAGCACCAGAAACCCTATGGGCTAACTCAATAGATACCCATTCCATTATAGAAGTGGGAGGAAATAAATATGGACTTTGTTATAGGTTTTCCTCACTCAAGATGGAAGTTTGATTCTATTTGGGTGATTATTGAAAGGCTGAAAAATTTAGCCCATTCTTGCTGGTTAGGAGCACATTTTTCAGCTCAAGACTATGAACGACTATATATTAGAGAGACTGATAGATTACATGGTGTCCTTATATCGATTATTATGGATAGAGGGGATTAATTTACAATACATTTCTCAAAATCTTTCCACAGGGATCTAGGGTTGCAGGTCAACCTTAGTACATCATTTCATCCTTAGACTGACAACCAAGACAAATGTACTATATAGATACTCGAGGATGTACTATGGGCGTGTGTGCTAGATTTCAAAGGAAATTGGGATGATAACTTGCCACTTATTGAGTTTGCTATAATAACTCCATATGAGGCTTTATATGGAAGAAATGTAGACCCTCTCTTGGTTTTGTTCGAGGTTGGAGAATCAAGGTTGTTTGGATCAGACTTACCCATGCAACAAGTCATGGAACAAGTGAAGCTAATTAGAGAATGTTGTTGACATCTTTGAGCCACCATAAATCCAATGTGTATGTTAGGCATGAGACTTAGAAATTGATTTTGATGAGTTGGTCTTTCTTAAAGTTTCGCCTATAAAAGGCGTTATTAGATTCCACAAAAAGGGAAAGTTGAGCCCAAGGTACATTGGTCCTTACCACATCTTGTGACAGATAGGTCGAGTTTCCTATGAGCTAAAGTTACCTTTAGAGTTAGAGGTGGTACACCCGGTTCCCCATGTTTCTATGTTATGATAGTGTATCAGAGATCCAACACGTGTAGTGCCAAAAATAAATGTTCAAATTTAAGAGGAGCTATCTTATTAAAAAGTCCATGTTGGCTTAGTAGATGGCCAAATAAGAAGATTGCGAATAAAGAATATAACTTATGTGAAAGTGTTGTGGTGAAGTTATAGTGTTAAGGAGCAGACGTAGGAAGCCGAGGAGGACATGAAGATTAAATTTTCCCACTTGTTCTCTCCTTTAGATGATTTGAAGAGTAGATGGAGAGTAGACCCGCATTTGAGTATATGAGGTATGTTACTTGTGTTCTAGATAAATTCGTGTATTGTTTCCTATGTTGCCATAAATATTATTATCATTTGAGGATGGATGTTGACCTTAAGGGGGGGAAGTATGTGACGCCCAGCCTGTTTGAACGTTTGGATTAACTAGTACTTTTGGGATAAGACTAAGAGTATTTAACATATTAGGAGGGATGTTTTGTATGTTAAGTTTTGAAGTCAAAAAAGTTGTGAAATAAAAGTTGGCAAAAGTTTTTGTAAATGTCATTAAGGAATTCTCTAAAATTTTGGGTCAAATGTCTTAACAATTTTCTCCTAATATGTATGGAGTTAGAATGCCTTTAACCTATCAAATCGAAGGTCAACGAGTGTAGTTTTGAAAGCACTAAAGAGTTGGTCCATGAGACTTTAGAATAGAGATATATGCACGTTTTTGTGAGACTGTGTAAGTAGACACCTCTAAGAGGGTCCCCCTAGTTCCTAAGTTAGTGGTCTTCACCTTCTTCGTACTTTTTTCGTTAAGAACAAATGAAAACCCATAAAACCGTTAAGCAAGCTTTCAAATACTCCTTGGGTGTTTAGTTTCTCAAATCAGAAGTTTAACGAAAGTTGCTCTACCTAGCGATTTTATCATTGTGGTATAATTTTCTTATAGATTTAGGCTCCGTTTGTTATTGTTGCAAGGAGGAAGATTCTTAAGCTTAATATTTTAAACATTTTGATTGAAGTAATCTTCTTCTTACCACCGACCTTCCTAATTCCATGTCCTAGTATCATTTTTATAAATTTCTGAGTTATGTGGTGGTGTCTTTGATTTTGTAGTTAGGGGCAACCCTTTGATTAAGTTTGGCTATTGTTGTTGTGTATTGGTTGTGTTAAGGTGCCAGAAAGAATGAGGGCCCACAATGTTTCCCCAATGCTTCCAAAATAGGCCCGCAATGCTTCCCCAAGGACCCCCATATAATGCTCTAGCGTTTCCCACACCAAACGCAACAGAAATGAGCTCAATCAGAGCTCTAAAGGCCAAAAACTTGAAGTTGGAAATTTGGAAAAGTGGGCTGAATTCGGGATTGATCACCATATATCACAAGTTAAATGACCTCTGGAAATGCGGGCCTAGGGTCACCAATTTGTGGTCAATTAGGCCGAGTCAACCATACCCTTCTCCGTAAATGTGGAGCCAAGGCCTGCGAACATGGGGTCAAGAGACCTAGCCTTTATAAACGCGACACTAGAATCGCGAATGCGGAGACCAAAATCATTAGCCTCCACGAACGTGGCACTAGGCAAGTGAACACGAAGCTTAAAGGGTGTTGCACCAGGTGAGCATTTGGAGTTGAAAAATACTCTGGCGGGGTGCTCGAGATTTGTTCAGAACCCCGTGCATGCAAAAAAATTATGCTACCCCATCGAATTCGACATTCTAGACTCAATAGAGATATCAAAACTTTCAACATAGGTCATCACAACAAAAAGTGGGTCCCATATTCAAGCTCCATTTTAAGCCAAAATCTACAAGGTAGCTCAAAATGAGCCTAGAAGCCTCAAGGCCCGCACCCAAAGGTCTATCTAGACCAAACTCATCATTCTGGAGCTAACAGAATCGTTAGAATTGCATTCTAAGGTCGTTTACCTGATGTTTTGATCAAAGTCAACCATCTTAGTTTCAAAAGCTGTAAAACACAAAAACTTGCATAAAAACCAATTGAACGACCAGGTGACCGAACTGTCAATTCCTGCAACTTATAAATGACTTGGGTCGCTATAGGAAATCTCTAAACACAAAATATATTAGAAAATGAAGGAAATAACCTGGAGGGTTATTACAACAATAGTAGAGAATATTCTTTAACTATGATTAAAATATATTGTTTAGTAGAATAAATCATAATCATTGAATTGTTAAGATAACAAATGTCTCAATTTTAATGTGGACCTGGAGGAAATGGAGACAATGCTCAATGGAGATGAGCCAAAGCCTAAAAACTGCAGTATTTGACATTTTTCTTGTGGATTGGTAGTTCATACTAGGAGATTGTGTTTACACACATATAAACAAATGAATATATAATAAAAAATGTAAATATTAAACTTTACATTCTAAGAAGAAGATATACAAGCAACTTCATCAACCAACTCGTCCTTGATGAGTTTTAAGATGTCAAACACCTACGGTAAAAATAAATAAATAAATAAATAAATAATAAAAATAAATGATATATAATGTTATGTTTGGATTGTTGTTGACCTGAAAGTGGCAAGACAAAATAGTTGAATTTTGATCCAGTATAATGTATATATTCTTAAGAAGATGCAAAAGTTCCTCCACTCGATTTCCTAGCAAATCCACCTGTACAAATATCAATTTAATGAGTATCAATCAAGCTGTTTAGCTATACCAATTGATTTTTCAATTAAATAATATGTAGGTACCTCAGTTTCAGCCAATTTAAGATTCTGACATCTTGCTAAGAAAGCTTTCTTATAAAGTAATTTCCTTTTCTTCATTAAGGCAACTGGTTCAACAATGAAGTTGTGAAATTGATGTTTCAATTCCTCTATCCTGGAAAGAGGTAATAACATTATCATTGCTCTCTATATATTATACATTATGAAGTTGTTCAAATGAACTAAGTCTTGAATACCTCAATGATTTCATGTCTAGATTTTGAACTATATTGATCTCAAATTCTTGAATCATTTGATGAAAATCCGATAGCTGGGCTGAGATCAAAACATTCGATGGATTAATAAGTGTCATTTTGTTGTCATCTACTTGTGCAATAGTCTCTTGTGATGGTTTTTTAGTTTCATCTACCTGTGCAATAGACTCTTGTGATGGTGTTTTAGTTTCAACTACAAAACTTGTGTTTGTGTATGCACAATCATCACTACTTGTGTCTAATACATCAGGTGAAATGTCAAGACTTTGCTCCAAATCAAACAACAATTCTTTGCACGTAGATAGTTGTTTCATCGCAATCTCTAATTTTCCGTTAACAGAATTGAAAGTGCTCACATCATCATTCAACAACCATTTAATAGTCTCACACTCCTCAATCCCTTCACATTCTAAAATTTCTTGATCATCGTGTTCTTCTATCTTTGAACTTGCTTTCACCATCAGATCTTTCTTTGTCTCGGGACATTTTAACATAGAATCAAGTTTTTCAATCTTGATTTCCTCAGTTCTATCAATTTCTACCTTTTTATAAGTATGATTTAAATATTTTAACATTTTTGTATGGACATCTTTTACCGCTTCAACCATCATAAATTTATATAAATCTTCTCTTAATGCGACCTCCATGTAAAAATCATCTATTTCATCCTTCCATGCCTTGATCATTTCCTTGTATACATCCTCTTTCAAAAGGCTCCCTATTGTCTCTGGTAAAATGCTTTCATCTCTAAATTTTTTAGTAAATGCTTCTGAATTTTCATATTCTCTATCAAATTGACTTAGCAATAAAGTAGTAGTACTTTCAATTGGGTCAAAACAAGCAACATTGTGGTCCTTGAATAAACCTTCATAAATTATCAAATAAATCTCTTCCAAAATGAATACTTGCAAATTTAAATTATCCATCTCTTCTTTTAGTACTCCCACATCATCTCTTATGATTTCGCAAGCACAATCACTTGTTACCACTTTATCTCCCATAGTAGACTTGGATATATTTTTCATAATATACTTCTCTTTACATTTCACATATTTCTTATCGACTGACTTAAGACTCAGTGAGCTTATATCATCTAATCTCGTGATGAAATCTTTTATCATTACGTTCAAGAAATCAAGTTCCTTCTCTTTCTTGTGTAATGCAGATCTCTCCCCTCTAAACACTTCTTTTTTCATATACTTTTGATCTTCTAATTGCTTTCTAATAACATATTTATGATTCTTAATCAACTTAGCAACATCATTATTTCCACTAACTTCTTGGTGGTCCTCCTGATCAACATTTGGTAAAGGCTCACTACATGTTCGTTGTATTTTTGTCAAAGGGCCTGATAAATTTTGATTGTTAATAGTTTTATTTCTATCATCATATCTATTACAAAAAGCCTCTAGTTCCTTGCATAAAATTATTATCTCACCAATAAATTCTGCCAAGTTATCATTTGAAAATTCAAGTGGAGTTTGATCATCTAACTCTAATTCAAATCTTTGTTGAAAGTCACTAATGAAACCTCTTAACAAGACATATAATATGTCTTTCTCAACTATACACCTCAATTGCTTCTCAAAAACAACAATCTCAACATTTTCTTTTAAAGTATCCTCAAATCTTTGTTTGATATCTTGAATGAAGCCTTTTATCAAGATAGATAATGTATCTTTCTCAATAGTACACCTCCATTGCTTTTCTATAGGAACCATCTCACCATTATCCCTTTTCCCAAATGCAAAATCTAAGGTTTCATTTAAAATGTCTATATCACAACTCATTTGTTGAATCACATTGTTCTGTTCAGGCCTCAACGAATCAATTATAGGCTTTATTTTAGGAATATGATTGTAACTTTCATAAAAATTATCTTGTTGGAATCTTTCCTCATTTAGAAGTTCTGAATCTGATTTCGAGTCACTAATTTCACCTTCTAATTTAGCTTTATTCTTGATTAGTAACTCCAAATCTAGGGAACCCTCACTCATTGTTCTCTGGTTCTCCAACTTATCACAAAGATAAAAAATTTCTTTTTCTTTAGATTTCAAAATTTCTCTAAGCTTTAATTCATTTTCAATTCTCTCTGTTAATTCTCCCTCTTTCTCATTGATTAAGAGCTTCATTACCTTAATTCTTCCAAAGAGCCAATGCCTCATTTCTATTAAGTCTGAGATGACTTTTTCGCGGTTGCTTTCAACGATATCAGTCTCTTCTTGAATAATACTTAAGCCTGATTCTACAAGAATTACTGCTAATTCATAAAACTTTGATCTCTTATGAAGAAACTCAATTGATCCAGCTTCAGACTGCACCTTTTCATGTGCTTTGTCCATTGCACATCTTAAAATTCCCATCACTATTCCGTCTGATTTTGATCTACAATCTATTTCACCAAACAAGTTATCCATTTTTAGAAATACAACAAACTTTTATATGTATATTTCTTTTATATTAATGTGAATTTTTATAAAATAAAGACTATTGTATAATCCTTAAGATATGCAAGAAAATGTGCATGGCTTCTTGTGACTTGTTCTAAATTGTCAAAATGTCCAAGTAATTTCCCATGAATGCGGTAAAAGAATTATTTTTATTAGTATTTAAGTTATATACAATTAATATTTTTTGACATTATTAATAAATTTTAACTTTGAAGTTTCTGGACACGTGTATGAATGTGTATTTCATATTACCAGTATAAGTATGTTAAAAATATTTTAATAAGTGTGTGATGAGTTTCATTGAAATAAGATATCAAACTAATGAATAATGAGCTTATTCAACTAAAATTTATCTTCCATACAAAGCACAATATAGCAAAAAAAATATTATACGGTGATTTGAGTAGCAATGTTCTAACGAACAATGGCATGCACCGAATTTATTAGCAACAGTCTCACCTATTAAAATTAGAAATAATAAATAAAGTAATGTAACACCATATATATACACACAATATACTTTTAAAAAATAATTATAACATTTTCTCCATGATTCTCTTTTATTTTTTAAATCATTCAAAATATAGAGAACAAATATTGTATCAAAATAAAGCCAAAAAGATTCAAACTCCCTACCTATAGAGTGAAATTGAAGGGCCTAATCAACTAAGCTAAGAGCACCTTTATTTCATATAGTGTCACTTTTTTAATATATATCTGCTATATTTTCTTTTGTATTTAATTATGTATATACACATTTAATAAATGTTTCCTATTAAGATGTGTCACTTGATACCCTTCGGACCTTAGTAAATCATCATTGCTAACAAATCTAGTTATGCAATTATTTTAATGTATCAAACATTCAACTTAATAGTTCTTTTTTTTATATGTTAATAACACATAATTTAAATATAATTTCGGGCAACATAGTCTATGATTCCAAGGGTTTCATGTGTTATTTTTTTCTTCTTCTTCTTAAGAAGTTGTAGCCTTTTTTTTTACAGCCTCATACATATTTAAAATTGTTGTTGAACGCAAGGGGTATTACTTGGAGGTTGTATCAAAATTCAATCAATATATATGTTTCTTGAAATAGCTAGTAAATTATTTTCAATTTCATTAAGTACACCTAAACAAAAATAGTAATAATTTGTCATAGATAATAATAATTGTTGAAATATTTAATTGATGCTTGTAAATCATAATTACAAATATGTATTTTCCTAATGTCTAACAATGAGTTCTTTTATATGTAATGTAAATTTGACAACAACAAACAATAACTACTTTCCCCAGTTGACTAGTATAAATATAATTTTATTTATAAAATACAGCACAATTTATGTTAGATGTTGACAGTTTGATATTTTAATTTAAACAAGAATTTATTTATTTTCTTCTATTTGATTAGTTTGATGTTTTAATTTAAACAAGAATTTATATATATATATATATATTACTTTATTTATTTTAATTTATGTGATACAGACAGAATTAGGAGATCAACTAAATTATTAAATTCAGTTGTTTAAATATTTTAAGTTGTCAATTATTATGATTTATGTGACACATGTGAAATTTTAGAGTTAATCAATTTTTTAATATATTTTTAAAAATATTTTTAAGTATTTAATTATTGTGATTTATGGTATTTTTGGTTAACGTAATTTTCAAATAACATATGTTACCCCTCTGTCTCAATTTATGTGGCACATGTGAAATTTTGAAAGTTAAAAAAAATTAATATATTTTTTAAATCATTTAAGTTGTTAATTATTGTGATTTATAGTATTGTTTTTTCATAATTTTTAAATACATAATATACTAAAAAGAAAATAAACAAAGAAATATTAAATATTGTAATTTATAGTACTATTTTTTGTTTATGTTAAATACATAATATACTAAAAAAAAATTAAAAAAAATACTAGATATAAAATAGAGGAAATTTGAGGAGAATGGGAGATATGTCAATTGACTGACTAATCATAAGTTCCTTAAACATTCACTCTTAAATAGAGGAAGTTGAGGAGAAGGGCTACCTGATCAATTGACCGGCTGACACTAAGCTCCTCAACATTCATTCTTATAATATAGAGTAAAAATTTTAGTATGTCTTTTTAATTATTTTTAGTTGTTAATTATTGTGATTTATAGTGCTCTTAATTAACGTAATTTTTAAATAATATATGTTATTTCCTCTGTCCCAATTTATGTGGCACATGTGAAATTTCGAGAGTTGATCAAATTTTAATATGTTTTAAAATATTTTAAGTTGTGATTTATAATACTTTTAACGTAATTTTCAAATAATATATGCTACTCACTCTGTCCCAACTTATGCGGCACATGTGAAATTTTGAACTAAACTAATTTTTTATTATGTTTTTAAAAATATTTTAAATTGTTAATTATTTCAACTTATAGTACTCGTGATTAACGTAATTTAATATAATATGTTATTTCTCTTGTCCCAATTTATGTGGCACATGTCAAATTTCGAGAGCAGGCAATTTTAATATGTTTCTAAATACTTTAAATTGTGATTTATAGTACTTTTAACGTAATTTTCAAACAATATATGTTATCCCCTTCATCTCAATTTATGTGACACATGTGAAATTTAAAATTTCATCACATTTTAATATGTTTTCAAATGTTTTAAGTTGTTAATGCAATGCGGATAAAATTTTGAAAGTTGATCAAATTTATAGTGTTTTAAGTTGATTTTTAGTACTATTTTATATATACATAACATGTAAAAAGGAAATATCAAAATAAAAATAAATCAAAATGAATAAAATACAAAATATAAATAGAGGAAGTTGAGGAGAAGGGCAAATCGGTCCATTGACCGATTTGACCCTTAAGCCCTTCTGCCTTCACTCTCTTATAATATAACTAGGAAAAATGGCCTGCACGGGCCCAACATTAAAAATTTATATACAAAATATTAGGATAAAGCTATGCATAATTTATTTTCATAAATTCTATATACTATTGTTATTCTAATTAAATTTTTAAATCTCAATTATCTAAAAATATATTGTAGAGGGAGATGTTTTTCAATCACGATAAATTCTCTCGAAGCGTAAGGAGTCTATCGACTTTTTCATTTTATTTTATATGATATTATTTTTAATTTTTTAAAAGGAATATTATTTATATTTAATCATAATTTGATTTTAAAGATCATATTTATCAATTATGAATATCTTGAAAATAAAAAACCTATAAAACTATCTTCCGATCCACCTTTATTTTATTCTATATTCTCTATATTTGGAGAATATAACAGAGAATGTTCTCTCCAATCATTCTCTATTTCACTCTCTATTCTTCATTTATAAAGAGAATTGAAGAATTATCGTTTATACTCTCTATTTTACTTTTTGATTATTTCATTATTATTTTTACTATATAATATTTGTAATTAACATATTATAAATCATATAAGACCATTAATTAAATCTTTAATATTTATAACCTTTTTAATGTAATATAACACTTTAAAAATATATTATTTAATATATACATTTTCAATCTGAATTAATAATATTTCTTTTAAAAAAAAACTATTTAGGACCAATTCCAATATCATCAATGGACATTTCATAAATAAAATGGCCCTAAAGTGTTTTATTAAAAAAAAAAATAAGGGAAAAGTTGAGGGAACACAGACTGACCATAAGTGTAGTTCAATGGGTCCCATCACATTCAATGATATTCCCTGAATGGCATCATCTGTAATTTAACAGAAAGGATGGGTCTTTTATGTAGCTGTTGATGTGGTCTAAAGAATAAAGCGGAAAACACAACCCTTTTTAATCAAACTGATCTTTCAAAATACCATTATTTGACCTCCTGACGGAGGAAAGACTGATGTCATGGTTAGCAATCAAATCTGGAATCTCCGACAAAGCATCTATAAAAAGAACATATTTCATTTAATTTAGCTCTTTCATGCTTACTATAACTAGTTCTTTCGGTTTTCTATTAGCGGCTTTAACTATAACCTCAGCTCTATTTATTGGTCTGAGCAAGATACGACTTATTTAAACTGAATACAATTCCATCGAATTGAGTATGATTGTATGTGTGATAGCATCTACTAGAGGAATGATTCCCTCGTCTGAGAACCGCCATTCACGTACTATTCCTCCCCACTAAAAAGAGCGATTGAGAATCTCGAGAACCTAAACAAAAATGCAGAAGTGAGCGTACCCTAAGAGGAGATGTCACTCTCTCTTCTAATATATATACTAGACACATGTGTTGTGCTAGCACGGTCCAATATCTTAGTATTTTTTTATTTTAATTTATGTGAATATAAATATAATTTAGAAAGTTGATTAAATTTAATATGATTTTTAGATATTTAAATAGTTAATTACTCTTTGTTTGCGCAAATTTATTGTGAAGAGGTCCATTAAGATGTCTATAATTAAAGTATTTTTCGTCATCGACCGTTGATTTTTTAGTCAAAATAGTTACAAGATATAAACAAATATTACCGACATTCAAAATAATAAAGCAATAACTAAAGAATATGAATTTAAAACTAAAAGTCATAGCTAAAACGGATTTCATAATTTCGAAAAATTTATACACTAATTAAATTAAAGTAGAACAAAAGAAGTAATTTTCACGTTGTCTGCTTCAGCGTGAAATCTTGAATTTAAAACTAAAAGTCATAGTTAAAAAGGATTCCATAATTCGAAAAAATTATACACTAATTAAATTAAAGTAGAACAAAAGAAATAAATTTTTAATTTTTTTTTTGAAACACGCTGAAGCAGGTATGTCGATTGTAAAAGTCATAGCTAAAAAGGATTCCATAATTTCAAAAAAATTATACACTAATTAAATTAAAGTAAAACAAAAGAAATAAATTTTAATATTTTTTTTCCGAAACACGTTGAAGCAGGCACATCAACGAAGACACTACTTCAGCACAAACTCTCTCTTATTATGACGTGCCCGCTTCAGCACGAACTCCCTCTTATATAATAAGAGAATAAGAAAGAAATAGAAAATATATAGAAATAGAAAAATACAGTAATTAAATAATTTTCAATCTGTTTGAATTTTCAATTTGGGTGAACACTCTTAAATTTGACAATATTCTTATATTATTCCTCTTAGTGTCAATTGTTTATTTCCACTACACGCCAATACACATTCCCGATCGCATCTCAGTCACGCCAAAAAGTCAAAAGTCAACTCTTTTAATTCACCACCTCATTTTTCCTATGTGTCATATTATAATTAGCCCATTCTTTCACACAGACCAATCATATAGTGACACGTTGACATATCAAATGTGATCCCACCAGCACAAAGATCTATTTTCTTGTAATAAAATATACACTCTAGTTGTAAAAATAAGAAAATTAACAATTTAATCATATAAATACTTATCACTCATTATCTTACAAATTTCTTTTTAAAATTGCGTATCAAATCAAACTACTCATTCCGTCCACTTTTAATTATCATGTTGTGTTTTTTGAAAAATAATTTAATTAATTTTTAAAATTAAATTAGATCACATTAATTTAATATATTAATCAAAAAATTAAATATTTAAAAATTATACGAAAAAATATTATAAATTATTAATTTTTATATATTAATATAATAAAAAAATACATTATAAAATTTTAGTCAAACTTCAAGTAGTAGTGTGACTTAAAAAAAGAAAAAGGAAATCATGATAGAGTAATATTTATATAAATTGGGATGGAAGGCCTAATCAGTAATTCTGGTGCAAGGTACAATGACTTTAGCACAGTGTACCTCTCAAATTGCGTGGCAATATTTATTTTGAAGTATTCCTACAAGTATACAACTAAAGACTTTGGTGCTTCAGTTTCAACTTGCTTCAGCAATGGCGATGAAGAAATATCTAATTCTCTCCATTTTTCTACTCAATCTCATCTTCTTCAGAACTGCTTTGTCTTCTGTCGTTGAAGAAGAAGAGGATCTCAGTTTCCTCGAAGAAGAGGATTCCGATGCTCATTCAGATTCCAATCCATATGGTGACCACCACGATTTCGAAAACTACGAGGATCTCGAGGACGATTCTTCCGATCACGGAGAAGACTCGTACGAGCCGCCGTCAGTGGATGAGAAGGATGTGGCTGTACTGAAGGAAGGGAATTTTAGTGAATTTATTGCGAAGAATAAGTATGTTATGGTTGAGTTCTACGCGCCGTGGTGTGGTCATTGTCAGGCACTTGCACCGGAGTATGCTGCCGCTGCGACTGAGTTGAAAGGAGAGAGTGTGATGCTTGCTAAAGTTGATGCTACTGAGGAAGCTGAACTGGCTCAAAAGTATGATGTGCAAGGGTATCCCACTGTTTTCTTCCTCATTGATGGTGTTCACAAGACCTATAATGGTGAAAGGAATAAGTAAGTTGTATTTCTCACTTGGTTGACTTTGTGTGTTGGCATTTTTCATCTTGCTTCATGAGTTGCAATTTCCTCTTCTATATTTATTGATCTTGATCTTACTAGTGGCTTGTGTTTTTTAGTTTTGAAAATGTTTCTAGCAGTGCAATTTCTGGTGAGATTGGATCTTGAACTTTTATGATCCCTAGTTTCATCTGCAAATTCATCGGAATTATTGGTGATGTGCAATAATTTGAAACCTATTAATTTTCTGTATGGTCAAAATGTTGATTAATCTCATAACACATTTTTCTTATAATCTTGAAGAGAAATTTCTTGCCCTATATAATTTACTAATTTCCTCTCGGATTTAATGTACATGTAATTCGACTCGATGTAGCATGTCCCTTACCATATTGTAGTTACTTTTAAGTCACCTGATTGTGTAAGTAATGTTTAAAACATATAAAAGTTGAACTCTTTCCTTCTATACCATGAGTATTCCTATATTCATATCCTTTTTACTTTGTCATATTCCAAAGTAGATTTTCATTTTTTTCATTGCAGGGATGCTATTATTTCATGGATAAAAAAGAAGACCGGGCCTGTTCTATCCAATATAACGACTGTAGAGGAGGCAGAACAAATCTTGAAAGATGAGAAAAAAGTAGTGTTGGGTTATTTGAATGATTTGGTGGTAATTCCTCTATCCAAGCTAATGATTTTCTTTTCGTTATTGGGCTGTCATTGGACTTGAATGCAATTCAGATTATGGTGATTAATTAGTATTACTTCCCTTCGCTCAAGCTAAAGTGGCTTTAGATTAGCCAACGGAACACTATGGTACTATATGAATCATCAATCTCTTATAGATGGCAAGAGAAGTAGATGTAGCTTGCTAGCTAATTTCAGAATTGACTGAATTTCTCGACTTTAGGTTTTATTGGAGGAATTTTCTGACGTCTCATCATATTCAACTGCTATATATTCTTACTACTAGATGTACCACCAGTTATATAGGTGGATATGACTTTCTTAAATTTAATTGGTTGGGGATTCAAAACCTGGCTAAAGGGACAAAAAGAAGATTTATTCCACAGAGTAAAAAGAAAATAAATGGAAGCCAAATTTAATGATATTTGTCAGGTAATAAGGTGATATACAAAGTTGGGATGGCAGTCACAATTTTATGGGTAATACTGTGATAATGGGAGTGAAGGATATGGTTATCACTTTCGTAATATAATCTGATGAGGAATACCATAGCTAGAGGGAAAAATATAATTTATATTACGTAAGGATAAAAATGGAACACCAGCAAAATCAAAAAGGATATATGGCTGTTGAGGTCTTGTTTTCCAGAATGTGTAGCATTATAATTTTGTTTAAAATCATTTTACATGTTCGCAGGGTGATACAAGTGAAGAGCTTGCTGCAGCTGCTGCACTAGAAGATGATGTCAACTTCTATCAGACTGCCAGTCCAGATGTGGCAAAACTCTTCCATATTGATTCTCAAGCCAAACGTCCAGCTCTTGTCATAATTAAGAAGGAAGCCGAGAATATCAACCACTTTGGTTAGTTTGGTTAATGCAATTATATATGCATTAACCATTTCATTAGAGAAGTATTTACCATGTCATACTTTCTTGCAGGCGGTGAATTCACCAAGTTAGCAATAGCTGAGTTTGTTTTTGAGAACAAGCTTCCTCTTGTCACCAATTTTACTCGGGAAAGTGCCTCAGAGATATTTGAAAATCCCATTAAGAAGCAGGTGATCAATTGAGCTAACAATAGCATGCTGATCTTGGGTGATTTTTTCTTTCTTCTGTTTACATGTTCTCTTTCTTGTTCACAGTTGATACTTTTTGCCACTTCGAAAGATTCAGAAAAGTTCTTGCCAATATTTCAAGAAGCTGTGAAAGCTTTTAAAGGAAAGGTGATAATCTTATCTCTGCTTATAGATATACATTAATATGGGTGTTAATAAATGCCTCATGCATACAAGGAAGGAGAAGAAGGGATTTTCCAGGGGGGAGGGGGGTATGTCTCACCTGTTTTGACTTCTTATACTTCTTTGGGAACATGCTTAGAAGAAAGAAAATCCTTTATTTAGTGAAGCCAGTTTCGTTATGAATCATAGGTTTTTCTGCCTGTATAGTGTGCTTTTGCCAATTCTCTGACTCGAAATCATTTGTTTTTTTTAAACCTTTCCTTGTAGCTTATCTGTGTGTTTGTTGAAATCGACAACGAAGATGTTGGAAAACCAGTTTCAGAGTACTTTGGTGTCAGCGGTGATGCCCCAAGAGTAAGAAATTTGTTGTATACTGATCCTTGCATATATTCTGTTTTTGAACTTCCATGAACTTCCTATAATATAACTTGAGATTTGGTGCAGGTTCTCGCATATACAGGAAATGAGGATGGGAGGAAGTTTTTACTGGAAGGTGAAATAACCTTGGATGGTGTCAAGGTTTGTTGACTGCTAACTTTAGAATCAAATGTTTGAATAAACCATATGTAAAGAGGATGTACTTCCCCTAGTGTTAAATTACATGGAATGTGTCTATGAATCCTTTTGTACCTAAGGTTTTCTTTTAAAATTAAACCTTAAATATTGACTTATCAAAAGAATAGAAAAATTATTAAATGGTGGAGGTTTGGAGGGGAGTAACTAGATGGTATAATCGGAAGATTGGAGCAATAGGCTTTTCCTTCTAAAAGTTACATAGAGTAAAACGATTCATCAAATTAAAAGTTTGATATTATGATGTTAGCCTGGATGAGTTAGCTAATTTCCTTGAAAGAATTTGTTTTTAGCCAATGAGATCTTAGTTGGTGAATGGTAAATCTTTGGCATTACTTGGTGGGGCACAATGGAATTCAGTTTTGGAGTTTTGGGTTTAGCGAATGAAATCTTGCCCATTTTGAAAAGTTCGAGATTAGGACGTTGATCCATAGTCTTACAGCGGTAATTTTGGATTCGCATTCACATTATATCAGCACAGGTTCTCTCAGCTAATGTTTACCTTT
This sequence comes from Solanum etuberosum, assembly GCA_029582245.1. Lineage (NCBI taxonomy): Eukaryota > Viridiplantae > Streptophyta > Magnoliopsida > Solanales > Solanaceae > Solanum > Solanum etuberosum. Next base: position 36,837 of record JAJONR010003844.1, read on the forward strand.
CTGTCTTAACATGTATATATACGTGTTTCCATTTGTTTTGCAGTCATTCGGGGAGAAATTTTTGGAAGACAATTTAAAGCCTTTCTACAAATCTGATCCAATTCCTGAGACTGTAAGTGTTTTGGGTCGTTCCGTTATTTGCCAATGTTATTTAAATATTAAACTGCACATGCTCCAACAGCCAACATTAAGCTTCAGATTATGTTTTGTTTTCTTATACCCTTTGATCATATGCAGAATGATGGGGATGTCAAAATTGTGGTTGGCAATAACTTTGACGAAATTGTTTTGGATGAATCAAAAGATGTTCTTCTTGAGGTACTAGTTATCTTGTTCTAAATGAATGCATGTCTTAATCAGTGATGCGAATAATTGGATGAACACCATCCAAATTTTAGAGTTTGTTCTGGATGTCTAATTGATGATTTTGATTTGTGATTCAAAACAGTTATATGCTCCTTGGTGTGGGCATTGTCAATCACTAGAACCCATATACAACAAGCTTGGCAAGCATTTAAGAGGCGTTGACTCCCTTGTTATTGCCAAGATGGATGGTACAACAAACGAGCACCCCAGAGCAAAGGTACTTTCCGCCACTTGATCTTTTGACTATGCTTGTGTATTCTTGTGTCCAGCAAGGGATGTGTCAGATTCTATATCCTAGTTTCTTTAGTTAATTAGATATGTTTGTGGGATACCTGTAAGTTATACTGCATTATTTTGTGTGTATACCACCATTTATTTGTATCTATAAGAAAGGAAATGTCTAAGAAAGCTAAGGATTTGTTGAAGGCCCAGGTAAATAAAAGAATCCTGCAAAACCGCTTAAACTTTTAAAATAGATGGTCACATTATTAAACATGGTATCAAAGCATATAGAGGCCATGCAAGTACTTCATTAGATATATCTGTAACTGCAAGCTCTAAATAGTCTAGTTATGTTATGCTAGATGGCAGATACAAAGTATGGCTCAGTCACTACCATCTACACTTAGTGCACTTGATGTTATACGCTTGTTTTAGCTAAGGGAAAATCTTCTTGTGTGACAAACAGACTATAAACTCTCTTCTGCTAACTTTTGTGGCTAATTCAAGTTACTGTGCTTGTGCATTGTACTAGAATTGTGTGGTTGTTTCATATTTAATTGTGCTTCCAACGTCCAAAACAGTGGGTAGGAGGAGAGTGTTGCCTTCATTTTTTATTTCTCATGAATGCTCAGGTTTTTAAAAAGATTGTATTATGCGAAAATACACGTTAGAGTTTCTAGAATGTTGTTACCTACTTATATGTTGAAGCAGAACTTGAATGAGGAAAACAGACTCATTTTCCGTGTGCTGTTTTGCCTCAGGTAGGGAAGCTTAGGTGGGAAAAAGAGCTAATTGTTTTATTATTTTTATTTTTCGGAAGGAACTGCAGGGAGAGGGGGTAATTGTTCTTTGTTCAACCATTGGGTTAACAATTCATTGATTAATTGCAGGCTGATGGATTCCCAACACTTCTGTTCTTCCCAGCTGGCAACAAGAGCTTTGAACCTGTGAGTGTAACATAAATTCTTTACCAAAATTATATTGCTATTCTTTGTTCCGTTTTGCTTCTCAGAAATGATAGCTGATGCATCTTTAAATGATCATGCCGTTCTACAGATTACTGTTGACACAGATCGTACAGTGGTTGCCTTTTACAAATTCCTGAAAAAGCATGCATCTACCCCGTTCAAGATTCAAAAGCCAGTCTCAACACAGAAAACTACAGAGTCTGATGTCAGTTCAAGCCACGAGAGCACCACTAATGACGCTAAGGATGAACTGTGAGATTTTTAGGTTCTAGCATATTAGTCAAGTTTGGCTTTAGAAAAGAATTCAAAGCATATGATTAAGAATGGAAGTGGAATGTGATCACAACATCAGCATTGAAATTTAGGTAGAGAATAGAAAGTAGAAAAACACACCAAAAGGCTCTCTTTTGATGGTTTAATATTTTTACTTCTTTTTCTTATTTGGTTGGCCTGAAAATAATGTTATGGTGTATCGGAACACGGACGCGATGTTTCGTTGCAATTTGCAAATTGACATGCCTTAGTTCTTTTCTCCTTTACTTTGTTGTGGTATTTATGGAAGCAAGTTTTGCACTAGTTTAGATTGCATATTGCAGATTTAGATGATAGTTTTGGTACATTTGTTATTTATATCAAACTAGTAAACTTGTTTGCACTTTGCATGGTCATGAAAAACAATAGTAAATTCGCCTAAAATCTCTCTTATCAAACCACCGATTCATCTCCGCAAATTGACATGCCTTTGTTCTTTTCTCCTTTACTTTGTTGTGGTATTTATGGAAGCAAGTTTTGAACTAGTTTAGATTGCATATTGCAGATTTAGATGATAGTTTTGGTACATTTGTTATTTATATCAAACTAGTAAACTTATTTGCACTTTGCATGGTCATGAAAAACAATAGTAAATTCGCCTAAAATCTCTCTTATCAAACCACCGATTCATCTCCTAAGATCTCTCAACTCCCCTTATATCACTCAACCACATTCAAATTTAAAATTTGAAAATTTCATTCATCCCTCCAAGTCGTGCAAAATCAATTCCAGGTAACCTCCATTCAGTTACTCTTTTGTATAATTTCCATCAATTTTTTTATTTGTATTTTTTTTTTCATTTTTCACATTGTTATTTATCTATTCTGTCATAATCTTGAGTACTTCAGTAAAATCACTATACACATTCAAACTATGGATAAACAATCTCCATAAAAAAGGATAACTAGAGGTATACATTTGCATGCAACAAAATATGATGTTTACAAGCAAATTGTAAATATAAATGACAAATTTTGAATTTTATTTATATCATTTTGCATATGTTTACAAGCAAATTGTATATGTAATTATGTTTGGATAAAATGTTTTGTATATAATAATACAATTGATTTGTATATTCTATTTGTATTTGAATTAAATCAAATTGTATATGTTACTGAATAAATTGTATATTAAATAATTCGTATATTAAAATTCATCATAATTTGTATACAAAAATTACGTTTTGTATAAAATGTGTTGTATATAGTAATACATTTGATTTGTCTATCCTAATTGTATTTGTATTTGAATTAAATCAAAGTGTATATATGTCACAACGCAGACCGTCATGATTGGCACCCACACTAATCCTCTGATGGGAGAACTATTACTACAACCCGACTAAGCAACTTAACAAAAAACTAAGCATTTAAAGATACGGAATCAGGTTTAAATGACTAAGAAATACGGAGTTCCCATAAACTCCGGAAGTTCAACAAAAACAACTAACAAACTATTGCGGAAGTTAACCCCCCTAGAACTGAAAGTCATTGTACCAAAACTACTAACCAACAAGTCTAAGAGAAAAGGGTACAAACTCAAAACTAAACATAAGAATAAATATAATTAGAAAGTCTGAGTCCGAAAAAAATGGACTAAACAATAGAGGACCCATGGCAGCCTGAAAGAACTGGCTCACCCTTGAATTTGGTCTCGATCAATGATCTCCTAAATGAGGTATGTCAGTAGCGGCCTGAAGATGCCATGTACTCAACAAAGAACGAGCAAGTGTAGTATCTGTACACAAACCACAGTGTACTGGTAGGATCACGCGGCTATTCCAGTAAGCGAAACATCAGCAAGCAATCACAACACAGTAAACACACATATACAGAATACATAGATTAGTTATCATTTCAAGAGTAACATACAGTTCCCATTATCAACGACAATAGACATGAATGTAGTAATCACAATGGTCCTCTCATGGAACCCACACCCAAACTGTTAGTGTGTCGGAACGTGACATCCGATCCAATATATGTGTCGGAACGTGACACCTGATCCAATCAGCACAACCATAATCACAATCAACCCGTAATGAACATTACTCATAGTCATACAATCAAGTATTAGGTTCATGGCATGCAATCGTTCACACATACTCATTTTCATTGGATTTGATTCGCATTTCTCTATTCACATACATGCATGCATATACTGAAGCAATTAACCGGCATATATCACACAAACAGGAAATCAAACCATCACCTACCTCGAAACCAAGCTTGAATCCTCCTAAGACACTTGAGCCTTCATTTTCCGGATTCGTTCAGCTTGTTCTTGGTCTAAAAACAATCAATTAACGCATGGATCAATAAACAAGGCCTAATTTACCCGGATAATAATCAATCTATCTATCCATGGCCAAACCCAAGATCCTAATGTTCAATTAGGGCTTTTTCCACCATTAACTTCAGGTCAAAACCCTCCCCCAACGATAATTACCCAATAATCTAAGTTCTACGTATCGAAAAATGGATTAGGGGAGTAATAATCTTACCTTTAGCGCTAGAAGTTGTGGAAAACTGTCAAGAACTTGCCCTGGGTCATCTTTTAGCTCTCAAGAACGAAGGATTGCAGAAAATAATATTTTTGAGGTTTTTACCCGATTTAATTTGCGACTGTCCCGCCACAGCGGGACCCAACCCGCCACAGCGGCCCCGCCCTGGCGGCTTGCACAGAGACAGAAAGTCGGAATTTGAGTTCCAAACTCCCATTTCACAACACACCTTCAACCCTTGACGTTCAAAAACCACCTGTTCACGCTAAGATCAGTTTCGGGAGTTCTACTCGCCCAAATTTGATTCTGTAAAGCCGTACGGGCTTCCTAACGTCTTGGCTATCCATTCATGTGATCAAATTCATAATTAAATCTCCAATCCATTACCATATTTCCCTAGACCTCACCTGACTCAGATTTCATCCAAATCTGGACTAGGCTAGGAATTTCCAAGTCACCACTCAAAAGTTTTCTGGCCCAAATTCTTTCTCCATTGGCTTTTCCATAACGACGGGAACAGGTCGTTACAATAGATACCAATTTACCCATCACTCTTCCCCGAGTGATAAACTAGGAAAAACTGGCTAAAGTAAGAGTAGAGTAGTACCTGAATTGTTGAACAACTGGGATACTTGTCTCGCATGTCCTTCTCGGTTTCCCAAGTAGCTTCCTCAACCGGACGATGCTTCCATCGAACTCTCACGGACTTTATCTCCTTGGTCCTAAGCTTCCGGATATCACGATCAAGAATTGCAACCGGTTCCTCCTCATACTGAAGATCTTTATCTACCAAAATTGAGCCGCGTTTTATGATGTAGTCCCCGTCCTCATAATACTTCTTCAACATGGACACATGAAACACTGGATGAACTTCAGATAAGCTAGGAGGTAAAGCCAACCTATAAGCCACTGGCCCTACACAGTCAAGAATCTCAAATGGTCCAATGTATCGAGGACTAAGCTTGCCCTTCTTGCCGAATCTCATCACCCCTTTTATGGGTGACACTTTAAGGACTTGTTCACCGGCCTGAAATGCCATGTCTCTTACCTTACAGTTTGCATACTTCTTCTGTCGACTCTGGGCTGCTAGAAGCTTAGCTTGGATGCTTCTTACCTTATCCTGAGCATCTTTCACCAAATTCACCCTCAAATGTTTCACATCTCCAGCCTCAAACCATCCTATGAGTGATCTACATCCCCTCTCATAAAGTGCCTCGAACGGTGCCATGTCAATACTGGAGTGGTAACTGTTATTATAGGAGAACTCACACAAGGGTAAAAACTTGTCCCAATGTCCTCCAAAGTCAATCACACATGCCCTCAACATGTCCTATAACGCTTGAATAGTCCTCTCTGACTGCCCGTCCGTCTGTGGATGGAAGGTTGTGCTAAAAGTGAGTTGAGTGTCCAACTCCTCATGCAATTTTCCCCAAAACTTGGATGTGAACTGCGTACCACGGCCCGAAATGATAGAAAGGGGCACTCCGTGCAGCCTCACTATCTCCTTCACATACACCTTAGCCAACTGCTGCGCATTATAATCTACTCTGACTGGAATGAAGTGGGCTGACTTAGTCAGTCTCTCAACCACTACCCAAATGTAGTCAAACTTTCCCAAGGTCTTGGGGAGACCAACCACGAAATACATAGCTATCATTTCCCACTTTCATTCCGGAATTGGCATTCGCCGAAGCAAACCTGCAGGCCTTTGGTGCTCATACTTTACCTGTTGACAGTTGTGACACTTAGCCACAAACTCGGCTATGTCTTTCTTCATGCCAGGCCACCAATAAAGTCATTTTAAATCTCGGTACATCTTGGTCACACCCGGATGAATGGGATACCGCGAACCATGAGATTCTGTCAACATCTTCTGAATCAAGTCATCCACTCGGGGAACACAAATTCTTCCTTTAAAACTGAGCACACCCCCCGCATCAAGAGTCGCATCTTATGCCTTGCCAGACACTGTCTTCTTTCTAAGCTCATTCAAACTCTCATCCTCAAACTGTTTGGCCTTGATCTCCTCAATGAATGTGGGCCTAACCTCAATGCTAACTAACACCCCACCTTTTTCTGAGATGCCCAACCGCATGAACTTAGACTTCAAGGTTTGAATTTCCTTGGCCAAAGGTCTCTTGGATACACCCAAGCAAGCTAGACTACCCATACTCACCGCCTTCCGGCTTAATGCGTCTGCCACCATGTTAGCCTTACCCGGATGATACTGGATGGTAACTGTTGCTCCCAATTGCATACGCAAGTGTACTTGGTCGCGTAAGTAATATAGTGGCCCTAAAAGAGTCGGATTATCGAACCCAAAGGACTTGTCAATTAACTATTTACTAAATTATACTAATTCTAATTATTTATTTAAGAAGAGGATTTCAAAGATGAATATGTATTAACTAAACTAAAAATAAAGATAAAATAACTAAAAAATAATTAACTAAGAAAAGATAGATATTTACACAATCAATGAATGAATGAATCTAGGATTATGATTTAACTAACAATCATGTTTAGCATTAATTTCATCAACTTATTTGATTATCTAGTTATTGATTCACGGGGTTGATAATATAGTCATGATCTCCCGACCTCTAACTGTCTACCACAATTGACAGCCTAACTACATCGTTGAGCGGGGATAGACTGAACCAACTATGGAGCATTAAGTTGTCTTCCCGTATTTGACCCAAGCAAGGCACCTAGGTATATCCCTATCCTAGACACAAATCAATTCAAATGACATGCAAGAAAAGATCATGCTCCTTATATTCCATGTTCTATCCCTCTATTCCTCTCCCGAATTCAAAAGAAGACGATAAATTTATTCTAATGGTGATCAAGCATCAAAATAGTAATCACAAGAATATAAGAACAACCAATATGATAAACAATTATGCCGAATCAAAATCATTAAACAATCATTTTGTAAGTAAATATAATCCAAGAACGAGAAGTTTAACTCCACATAGACATAGAGCAATTACAATGAATCATTCAAATAAAAGATGTAAAATAAATAAAAGAGAAGAAAAGATAAAACCCTAAATCAAAAGTTATTTTCTACATTGTATCCTCCTCCCTTTAATAATTATTCTTATGGACTATTTATAGATGTAGGAAACCCTAAATAAAATAATTGAGTCCAAAATAAAATCGAAATCCAAAACCAAAAGGAATTAGAACTCCGCTTGAACCGTGCGCCGCCTCAATTGTCTTCGTTGCTGCTTCCGTCGCTAGTGACACGTGGCAGGACTTCTACGCCAATTCAAATTCTTTCCTTCAATACACTTCATATATATATTATATATTATTTTATTCAATTTAATCCATTAAGCTGTCGGCTTGATTTCCTTCTTCAACCTTCCATATTTAATTCGTTTTAGCTCCAAATTTCTTCATCTTCACACCAATTTAATCCTACAAATAAAATATACTATTAAGCACAATCCATAAAATTCAGGCTCAAAATAGACTTATATAAATATTAAATGTGAGAAAAATAATGATTAAAAATATGTATTTTGGCCTCACATCAACATCCACACTTTAACTTTTGCTCGTCCTCGAGCAAACATTAAAGCTCATCTCAAAAAATCATTGCGACAAACACTTAGGCCATATACAAATTTCAAGACATCAAGTACATTTCTCAATCATTATGCAAGATATACAAATAAACAACAAACCTCTTAACCTCCTAACCTCAAGGAAGGACTCTGAACTCATCAAATTTAAGCTTGCTCACCTACTCTCATCAAAGAAAGCTAATAAAATCACATATCTATCATGAAACAAGTGCCCTCACAAGAAGAAATAATCCACACATTCAATTCAAAAGATTGAATATAAATTAAGGACTTAACATCAAAGAACAACTCACACTCAGAAATAAAATTCACATGTATGCACAAAGAACCATAGGGTTGCCCATTATGTATATCTCCACTAATTAAGAATGCTTGAATAGAACCAAATAGGACTTTAACGGATTGTAATGTAGGCTAGGGGATGGGTAGAAAAACTATATAATAGTGACTTACACTTCCTTAAGCACTTTGCACTTTAAGATTTTATCACCCATTATTTTCTTCTCTTTATTTCCAGCCCTCTCTTCAACAATTATTTCACAAGTAATTCTCATCATTTCAAGAATGCTTCAATCATCTTCTTCTTTTTCAAATAATATTTTTTTGTTTTGTTTTTCTCTTCTTTTTTTTTCTTTTTCATGTCACATTCTTTCAAAGAGGGCCTTTTAATCACTTTGTAGCTATCATTGATTACCTTTTTCACTCAACCATCTTTTTTTCTTCAGATTTAACAATTATAATATGTCTATGCTACAGTGCTCAAGGAAGCAGGGTGCAAAAACTAGGGATTCAACAAAAAAAGTCCAATAATACTTGTCTAGTTTATAAAATTAATGAATAATTATAGTGTTGTGTCTATTTTACCCTTGCTATTAAATACTATTCATTTTTCAATGTTTAGATGACTTATATTTAATAAAGGTGGTTTGGTAAAATTACCCCGATCATTTACTACTTTTTAATTTCTGTGCCAAGTAGGGGTATGCAAAAACCGAATCGAAAAAAATGCTATTGATTTATTACTATTGGATTTATTGGGTTAACAGTTTCTAAATGGTTTTATAAAAAAAACTATCAGGTTATCAGTTCGATATTGGTTTTTAATATTGAGTTATTGAGTAAACCGATACAACCCATTAAGACTATAGTAATTACTACTTTACCCGTATATAAATATTTAAAGATTAATCTCAATACCTTACTAGTTACTATCTTTGCCCTGTAGCCTTCAATTCACACTTCATATTGACTTTGAGTTCACAATTTCACATTATACAAAGTAAAAATTATATTCCTCTTAATTTCTCTTTGTATTACACTTGTATAGTTCATTTCATGTTAGTTAGTATTGTTTCTAATTTATGAGCATTTGTAAAGTTACATTATTGTCTTATCGCGTTAAATTATTGGAGAAGTCATATATTTATTTTATAGACATTTTCTTATTGGTTAAATCAAAAATTGATTAAAAAAAATCTTATTGGTTTAGCGTATTTAAAAACCGAAAATCTATAAAGTGAATCAATAATATATAAAATCGAACCGAACGGATCAATGTACACTCCTAGTGTCAAGTCAATAGTTGACAACTATTGTTAGATTTAGTGATTAATATGTAATATTTATCTCATTTAACTAAAACAATAATAAAACGTGGCCGTTTTTAATAAAAGGAGTAAGATTCAATTTAAAAAAATAAATTTTAGTTTTGTAGTCTTGTTCATCTTTGTTCCTCTGCAGCTCTGCTTCGTCTTCTACTCTGGTCAACAGATCCAAAGAGGTGAATTTGCAGAATAAGGGTTTTAAGACATTGCTGCTCAATTCTGATGTAGTTAGTGTTTCTGAATTTTGAGTCATCCCTATTAAATTCTGTTGAATTCCTAATTGTTAATCTGAGATAATTACCTTCACATTCATATCTATTAAATGGTCCTTACTATCAAATGGGTGGCATATCTGTTAGTTTGATTTGTAGCTGAGACATATAAATTATAATCTTGGCTGGCACTTACCAAATATTACTTTGAGGCAGAATAGAGTGCTTCACTTTGGATTTTCTAAACCCTTAAAAGTTCTGGCATTCTTTCTTTCTTTCTCTTCAGATCAACCATCAAAATCCAAAGAGGATGATGAAATTTAATATTATCCAGAGTTTAGAAGGCTATGATGATGGGTCTCGGTTGTCAAAAAAATAATTAATATTATTGAGTTAGTTAGGTTGATGGGAATAGAAAGATCAGATTAGAGAAATTGCAAATGCTTTTCAGGTTTTATGTAAAAAGGATCAAAGAGATCCTCCCCCAGTTAGATCAATGGATACTATAGCTTGTAAGGAACATAAGTTATTTAGTTTTCTTTATTTTATCAAACTTCCATTAAGGATGTATAGACGATACTATGGTAAGGATCTTTGTTTTATTCATCAGACATTATTGGGGAGAAAACCAAGAGTTCTCTGGTCTCTCCTGATTCACATTTGTCTTTGATCAATTTCAACACTTATTGTCCTTTCCTGTTGAAATCATTACTTTGGGATTACTGGAAGATGGGCACTGTCAATTACCTGGAGGCGCTAAAGCTGCAAGAGAAACTGTCATCTCTTAAAGTTACTGATACCTTATTATCTCTACAACATCCACCGACATATACAGTTGGCAAAAGGGAAACAGTTCATAATCTACTCATTCCTGATTCAGAACTCAAGTCCATGGGGGCAGAACTCCACTATAATACACATTACTTTTCATGGTCCTCACCAAGCAATCTTATATCCCATTATTTCGTTGAGAGATATTGGTTTAGGGGCTAGAAAGTATGTTGAGAAGCTTGAGCTAACCATGATTGAATTGGCATCTATGTATGGTGTGAAGGCACAGGCTGGACAAAAATGTTCAACTGGGGTTTGGGTTGAGGACAGAAAGATTGGCGCAATTGGAGTTAGAATTTCATCTGGGATCACATCTCATGGATCCTGATTTATCATACCTTGTGGGATTGTAGATAAAGATGTTACGTCTTTGAAGAAAGAGGCAGATGTAGAGCTTCCTGCTGAAGAAGTGATACAGGAGCAGTTGATCCCTTGTTTTGTAAATACACTTTTGGGTACAGCAATGTCATTTTGAAAGATAAGTCAGTGTTATAATGATGCTGATACATGATGTGACTAATTTTTGTATGAGTAGACATTGTTCATTTCTGGACGATTTCAAAAGCAGATTTCTTCAATACCATAAATACGCATTGGCTAGATATTTCATTTTTGAAAACAAGAGGAACTTTTGATTTTTCATTTCCAAGCTTTTCATTACACTTGAAGCAAAAAACCTACTACATATCACTTTCAGCATGAAGGTGAAAACAGAAAAAGTAATACATTAAGCCCTTTCACCCCTAATACGCCTAGCCAATTGCATATCCTTAGGCATAATTGTAACTCTTTTAGCATGAATTGCACACAAATTAGTATCCTCAAAGAGACCTACCAAGTACGCCTCAGCAGCCTCCTGAAGTGCACCCACAGCACTGCTCTGGAATCTCAAATCCGTCTTGAAATCCTGTGCAATTTCTCTAACCAATCTTTGAAAAGGTAGCTTTCGGATCAAAAGCTCAGTGCTCTTCTGATACTTACGGATCTCACGAAGAGCCACTGTTCCTGGACGGAAACGGTGAGGCTTCTTCACTCCTCCGGTGGCCGGCGCTGATTTCCTTGCAGCTTTGGTAGCCAACTGCTTTCTTGGTGCCTTTCCTCCCGTGGATTTTCTTGCTGTTTGCTTTGTTCTTGCCATTGCTTTGTATCTTCTAGTCTAGAGAGAAAAGTTGATGTGTGAATGGTGACTGTGTTGAGAAAGAGATACATATAGAGAGAGAGAGATTAGAATAAAGTGGAGGGAGAAATTGAAAATTTGAAATTTTAGTGGAAAAATTATTGGTTGCATGAATATGAACCGTTGATTGTATAGAAATGAACGGTGATTATTTGGTTTCAGATAGGTGACGCGGATTATGATCCATGTGCTTCTGCCCTCTCTAATTTGGATGGTTGTTGCATCGTATATTATCTATTTTACTCTCCAAATATAGAGTTTTATATTTTTTTTCAGACAATGAACTTCAACTCAATTTTCTATTTTATTCTTTAAAAAAAAATATTATTTTATATCTTCAATATTATAGTACTATTTCTATTTTATCCTTTTTATTATTATTTCATAGTATAAATCTTTTTTTTCTTTTTTCCAAATAATCAATTTATATAATTTTCATGTAATATAAATTTTATTTTTTAAAATTCTTTATTTCATATAAAATTATATTTTATTCTAAACTCTAAATAACATAGTAAATTGCAAGAAAATATTATATAATATACAAATTAATGGACAATTCAAATAAAAGTGAAATCATTAATGAAATACAATTATATAAGCATTACATAAATACTCAACTTTCAAGATTATTATGTTGCTCCCATAAATGTTCTACTAACACATTACGGAGTTTAAAATGAGTATTTTTTGTCTTTAATTTTTTATTTCTAGCTAAAATTTGTTCAAATCGGAAATTCTTATCTACTACCATTTATGTCGTTACAGTTGGAGCCTCTACGGCATCTTGAATTGGCGCATTGAGATCACGTTCATCCTCGATTATCCCGTTGTGCAGTATAATACGTGTAGTCATTATATCATGTAGCACTTCCTTTATCCAAAAAACGTGACTATCCTGCAATAATTGCAAAATGTGATTCCAAAACTCCGAATGCATGTTCAACATCTTTTCGACATGATTCTTGTTTCATCGTGAAATATTTCTTATTTTGGGAATGTGGATTACGAATAGTTTGAACAATTGTAGACCATTTAATTTTGTGCATTCTTTATAGTGAAAATTAATAATAAAATCAAATTATATTAAAGAGACGAAAATTAAAAAAAGTTGAAATATTATTAATTCGAGATGAAAGTAATATATATTAAATAATATATTTTTTAAAATATTATATTACATTTTAAAAAAATTATGAATATTAGAGATTTAATTAATGGTCTTATATGGAAAATAATATGTTAATTACTAAATAATAGAAATAATAATATAATAATGAAAAAGTGAAATAGAGAGTGAATAGTATATTTCCAAAATGAGAAATAAAGAGTGAAATGGAGGATGGTTGGAGAGTCCATTCTCTATTTTAGTCTCCAAAGAGAATAGAAAGAAAAATAGAGGTGGGTTGATATGGTCTTAGGGCATCTCCAACCCTACACTCTATTTTACTCTCCAACTATAGAGTTTCCTATTTTTTCAGACAACCAACTCCAATTCAATTCTCTATTTGACTCTCTAATAAAGAATCTTATTCTCTCTCCTTAATTAATTATTGTTTCTATTTCATTTTTATTTTCTTATTTCATGATATAAATCTTTTCTTCTTTTTTCCAAATAATCACCCTATATAATTTTCATGTAATATAAATTTTTAATTTTTTGAAATTCTTTATTTAATTATTAAATTATATTTTATTCTAAATTTCTAAATAACAACTTCGAATAATTGAAAAAAGAAATCAACAAGCACAGCCGCATTCACAACTATAACTTTTATGGATCATATATTAATTCTTTTTTCGAATATTGTTAAATCTAGAAACGACCTACCGGATTACTAAATTATTGTTGTGATTTTTACAATTATTATGTTATGTATTGTATTGTTATCTTCTATATAAATTATTATGTTATGTATTTTATTTTTAAATTAAAACTTTTATTTTATCATTTAAATTTTGTGCATTTTTCATAGTGAAAATTAATAATAACATCAAATTGTATCACAAAGTGATAAAAAAACTAAAAAAAAATATTTAAAATATTATTAAATCGAGGTGAAAGTAGTATATATTAAATAATATATATTTTTAAAATGTTATATTACATTTAAAAATAATTACGAATATTAAAGATTTAATTAATAGTTTTATATGAAAAATAATATGTTAATTACAAAATAATAAAAACAATAATATAATATTCAAAAAGTGAAATAGATAGTATGAATAGTAGTTCTCCAAATTTGGAGAACTACTATTCAACTCTCTATAATTGGAGAGTAGAGGGTAAATAGAGGACAATCTCTATTTTACTCTCAAAATATAGAGAATGGAGAGTAATTAGAGTAGGGTTGGAGATGGTTTAGGGCATATCCAACCTTATACTCTATTTTACTCTCCAAATATAGAGTTTTCTATTTTTTCAGATAATCAACTCCAACACAATTCTCTATTTTATTCTCTAAAAAAAAATCTTCTTCTCACTCCTCATATTATATTATTATTTTTATTTCATTCTTATTTTCTTATTTCATAATATAAATTGTCTCTTCTTTTTTTTTTTCCAAAATAATCACTTTATATAATTTTCATGTGATATAAACTTTTATATATTCAAATTTTTTATTTAATATAAAAATATATTTTATTTTAAATTTCTAAATAACATAAATTGTAAGAAAATATTATATAATATACAAATTAATGGACAAATTCAAATAAAAGTGAAATACAATTACATAAACACTCAACTTTCAAAATTATTATGTTGCTCCCATAAATGTTCTACTAATGCATTACGGAGTTCAATATGAGAATTTTTGTCCTTAGTTTTTTTTTTTTATGTCTAGCTAAATATTGTTCAAATCGGAGATTTTCATCTACCACCATTTATGTCATTGGAATTGGAGCCTTCACGGCATCTTGAATTAGTGCATTAAGATCACGTTCATCCTCGATTATCATGTTGTGCAATATAATACATGTAGTCATTATATCATGTAGCATTTTCTTTCTCCAAAAACGTGATGATCTTACAATAATTGCAAAACTCCAAATGCACGTTCAAAAATTAATAATAGAATCAATTTATATTACTAATGAAAATTAAAAAAAATTGAAATATTATTAATTCGGGATGAAAGTAGTATATATTAAATAATATATTTTTTTAAAAATATTATATTACATTTAAAAAGAATTATGAATATAAGATATTTAATTAATGGAATTATATGTAAAATAATATGTTAATTAGAAATAATAATAAAATATTAAAAAAGTGAAATAAATTCAACTCTCTAAAAATGAAGAATAGAGTCTAAAAATAAAGAGGGGTTGGAATGCCCATTTTCTATTTTACTCTCCAAATATACATAATGGAGAGTAAAATAGATGTGGGTTGGAGATGGTCTTAGTCTTAAATCTAATTTTTTTTTTATTGTTATTCAAATTGGATAAAATTTCAAAACTAGCAAAGATAGTAGACACAATAAGGCTCCATAGGTTTAGTTTCGATAATTGCATTCCATAGATATAGTTTTGTTTGCTATGGAGGCTGCGATTTGTATATTTCGCTTGCTCGTTTGTATATTTCATTTGTGAATATACAAACATGGTAAGTATATACAAATTATGTATTTAAGAATTATTTTAGAACTCTATTTATATATTTATTTGTCAATATACAAACATGCCAATTTATTGTGAATTTTTCATAAATTGGATACAAATAGATATGGTAAGCATATACAAATTCTGAATATATACAATCATGGACTGACTTATACAAAATCTAGATTTATACCATTAGGGGCTGGATTATACAAATTCTGGATTTATACAATTAGAAAATCAAATAGAAAAATTTCACAAAATTGTAACCACAAATTAAAAATAATCAAAACTATAGCCATATTACATCATATACTCTAGATGTTTGTCTTTTCGCGTAATTTTTCCTTTAAAAAATTATATCGTATCGTTTGAATTCATCGTCATGTAACAACAAAATGACTCAAATGCCTGATTTGGTGTGATCGTGTCTTTACCTTAATATTTTTATCTCATTTTATCTTTACCTATAATTTAATTATTCTATTTTATCATGTACCCTACTTTTTCATAGTAGCTCTAACATGTACCCTATAATTTCTTGTAGGTATATCATTCAAATTATTAATATCTGACATTATATAATGATGGAGAACGATACAATCTATCTAAATGTTGTATTCATTTTTCGAACAAAGTAGTTGCTAGAAAAAAGGATAAATATATTTTTTTAATTGACTAAAAAAAGTAGGACAAACAAATTAAAATAAAAGTGAATATTATTTTGTATAAAAATGTATATTATATATTAATATATAAAATATATATTTATCTGTTACTATTTTGATGAATAATTATTTATTTTAAATTGGTTTATATAAAAACAATGAACTAATTGATCTTAACCAAACCAGTTTCAGAATTCTTGATTTACTTGTATAAAATTACAACCGCATTGAATAATTAGCTTAAGTAAAGATAAATTTTCAATTATAGAAGATAGTAAGAATAACAAATCAAAACTAAATTAGATCAAACATGTTTGGATAATATATAATATATGTTACATAATTATTAGTACATATTGGGTCTTATAAGTTACAATGATTTATAAGAATGACATTCGCGTGGAATCGTCTTAGATTTTGGCCGCACCGAATAAAATGTGTGAAAAATAATTTTTGCTTCAGAAAATTCATGAGGTTAATCTGTTGGTACTCATTGGGCAAAAGCTATGGGTATAAATTAATTCCGATGTTTTAATAAATCAAAGATAGTTAATCTGCCCAATGATCATAAGTTTTGACTTGCAAAAGTTATATATCTCAAACTCTTACCTCGTGGATAAAACTAACGTATACACATAGTACAACTATAATTTATGCTTAATACACGATAAAAGTTTGGTCAGACATTTTTTAAAGTTAAAATCTGTCACGACTCAAAGTATATCCTAGACGTGACATGTGTATAAGTCTCCGAGAAGCCCTACACAAGTCACTTGACATACATACAACACAATATAATAGAAAATACGAGAATTTAAGCAATAGGTCGCATATCAGAAAAAAGTTTTAAATCAAAGCGGTAGTCTAATCATAATCTTGACAAGCCAATCTAATACATCAAAAGAGTGGTTGAGACGCAACTCATACACCACATACATTGTCTGAAAACTAAAGACATAAGAAAAACATAGTATGATAACACAATCCTCGGAATATGAGAACTCACCAAATCTTCAATGGTCAACCAATCAACTAGCCATGAGCGAGAGAGAAGAATCGTCGAACCCTACATTATAAGATAATATCGGCACAAGTATGCATTAGTACATAGAATGTACTAAATATGAGGGATATGCAAAAGAACATGAAACATGATCATAAGGGGACATAAAGGAAAACATGATATGCATGACCAAGCTAAAACATAGTAAAAAATCTTTAAGAATAATAATAAATCATGAAAATGGTCAATGCATCTTAAAATCATAATAAAAGCTTCATAAAACCATTGAAAGTAACTTAGTCCATTTTTGTGGGATATTTAACGTTAATCGACATAGACCATGTGAGTTATAACATGGAATCCGGTTTCTTGCTCCCACACCGAAAAGAGATGTCTTCCTTGCCAAGGTAAGGATCAAAAACTTCTAGCTTACGTAGATCCACTAGCTATGTCTTTCTAAGACAATCCTACGAGGGCACGTAGTTAGGGACAATGATATTGCTACTAGAGACCCAACCTCTATTAATGGGAGAGCATCCATCTCAATATCCTATCGGTGCTAAGTAAAAATCCGAACAGAATAGTCATATTCATATACATATCATCACACATGAAAAAACACAATTGAGTTACTAGTCCAATCTTAAGTCATCATAGAGTAGCTCCTTAAATCATGATTCATACATGTGTGAGAAAACCTTTCACCAATCATGATTTCTTAATATGTGAGAAAACCTTTCACAATTTATGCATATGTGAGAAAACCTTTCACAATTTCATAGACGCTTATTTTAAAAGCAATCTTAGTTCATAAAAAAATATTTTTCATAAATGATGCATAACTTTCATAAATCATCATTCATATCTCATAAATCCATAGTCAAAATCGTGAATAATGCATGAGTCCATATGAAATCAATTGAAAAACATGTAATTGAATCAAATCATTCATAAAAATATTAAGATCAAACAATTGAATCATAACAAATAGGGCTCATAGAGAATTGAGATCAATCTTAATCAAATTGATGAAATTGAAGAAATTGAATTGAAAATTTGAAGATCTTTTGGGACCCAATGGATGAATTGAATCCATTGGTGAATTCCCACATACCTTGATGATCAAAGCCTAGCAAGTAAGAGAAAAGAGGAGACTTGAAGCTTGGAACCCATAGCTTTCCGTTGCTTCCAATTGCACACACAAGTGTACATGATAACACAAATAATATGGTGGCTCTAAAAGAGCCGAATTATCGAACTCAAATGACTTGTCAATTAACTATTTTACTAAATTATATTAGTCTAATTATTTACTCAAGCATGTCAAAAGAGTTTAATTTATATTTACATACTAATAATGCAGGAATGAAATAATAAAATTACTTACAATGATTAGGTCAATTCTAGGGCAGCAACATACTAAGAATTCATGTATCACATCTCATGTAATTAATTAACTACGATTATCAAATTACTGATTTACAGGGTTGATTTTATGATCATGATCTCTCGACCTCTAATCGCCTACTCCAGTTGACAGTCTAACTACATCGTTGAACGGGGATAGAAATAACTCAATTGGCGAATATTCATATTTCATCTTGTTTTGTAACCATGCTCGGTGTTCGTCCGGGTGTCAATCCTGAACACAAATCTGAATAAGTGATATGCAAGAGAGGTCGAACTCTTTGTATTCTTTGGTCTATCTACCTCTCCGTCTCTCAAGTTTAAGAATAGACAATATATTTATCTCTATGGTGATCAAGCATGAAATACTAAAACAAGAATACAAAAGTAATTTAAGTGATAACCAACATTAATTCAAAATAATTGATGTTCAACAATTACCCATAGCTACAACCACAGAACAAGGGTCTTTAGCTACTAATGTCTAAGAAAAGAAGAAGAAGAAGAAGAACCCTAAAAAGTATGACGGCTTTGTACTTGATATATTTTCAATAATTATTACTATTTATGGATCTAGAAAACCCTAAATAAAATAATTGAGTCCAAAACAAATTAGAAACCCAAAATCTAATGAAATTAGATTTCGTGTGAAACTACTCAATTCGGTGTGCATATTTCCACCACCTTCAGTGTTTTTTTTTTTTTATATATATATATATATATACGCGTGGGACAATGTCTACCCCAATTATTTAAATGTCTTATTTAATTCAAATTCCCCCGATAATTGGCTATAAAATATGTTGAAAAGCATCATTCGATATATCTAGATCTCTCGAAAGTCCGTAAAATTGTGGCATCATTCAACATTTGCTTGACGTGGGCCAATGAAAGTCCATGTTTGGCCGTCAATCATAACATTTATTAACGCATTCTAATGTTTGAGTAAACTTGGTTCTCTTAATAATAATTCCTAACAAAATTGTCTGCATATCATTAGTTTGTATTGTAAATCTATTTCTAAGTAATAGTATGTTTCGTAACATATCATTGTTGTAATCTATCAGGAGTATGGTGAATATTAGCATCTACCTGATTAATTGATTATTCTACGCGTTGCAGCAATCTTAAATCAACACCACTATTTATTTTCCCATATTTGTTTAATGTAATATATGTAGCAGCGAGTTTTGTAGATATAGTTTCTAGCGAGGTATTGTTTGTTGTTGTCTTACACTATTTGTTCGTGATGCTTCAGCACACTTCTGAATGGAATATGATACATAGTTAGCATGGTTTTGTTTGTTGTCTGCCACCATGAGACTAAACAACGCGCACAATATACAAAGCTATATAGCATGTTTGTCTATGTAAAAAGGCCACTACGTATGCAGGTCGTAGATAGAAATATTGCATATTCTATGATAGTACATGAGTCAGCCAATAGTGAGGTACAAAAAGAAACCACACTGATTTGTGCTACAAGTTGTAATAGTAAGCTCCACATTCTGTACTGTTATTTATTGGCTCGAATCAGCGGACGACATGAAGCTCCTCTATCATAGGTGACATTATCAGGATTGTAAACTGTACTACCAAATACAATATCAAGATGCCCTAGTTGATCTTCTATTGGTTACGCCTGCACACAAGTGTTGAATTATGTATTGGCACCTCAAAGGTAAAATTCCCCCCAAATCCATACCCTGAAAGAGTAATCTATCAATTACCATTACAGTTGCCTTAGCTAACTTCAGATATTTGTCCATGTGTGTTGCATACCATCTTAATTTAATTTTCCTATGAACATTCATTATGTCAGTTGTTAGCATTTGTTATATAATTATAAATGTCTTAAGCTACTGACATGCAAGGTTTGTATTAGTAACTGATTATGCATTTGCTGGATTAGATATGCCGTATAGAGTCTGACTTGTGGTTATGTGCTGAGGCATTCACATTCCATCTCCATCATGAATCCTCATTCGTATGGCTAGTTATCTGGATTGTCATTAAGAAAAGTTAGTTATGTCATTATTTCTTGTAAGGATATTTTATAATCGCCATTCTAAAGGGTTAATTGTTAAGAAATACCTCATCTCTTTCCACTATTTTTGGGCGTACATTCTGAAAGATTTCTTTGTAAACAATATTTTGTATGTATTTCTGGTCTTCTGTGTCCTCTTCCATGTTGAGGATTGTCAATCCTGCTCTTGTTGTTACACGTAATACGATATATAATTATCCATATGTGAATACTTGTTTCGGAAGATACAATCCAACTCTCTGAAGAGTTTGTCCTTGGCTCTTATTGACGGTCATAGCATAGCATGGTGCTAAAGGAAATTGGCTTATGTTTAGCTTGATTTCCATTTTGAATCATTTGGAGACATGATAGTTCTTTGTATTGTACTCTTGAGACGAGGTTCTTACCAGAGATGATATTAACACTAACAAACCAAATATCAAGATGCGTTATAATTAATCTTGTATCATTGCAGAGTCCTTCAGTTTAATTTATATTTCTAAGAAGTATAACCGGGCTTCCTACTTTCAAGTGTATTTCATGGTTTGGGATGCCTGGAAATCATAAGTTGTTTAGGAATTTCTTTGGGTACAATATATCCTTCTCATTAGTATTCACGCTTGCTTTACACACATTGTTCGAGCTATAATAAGTTCTTCTTTCCCCTGATATCATTTTCATAATTTTGTCATTCAGCTCGTGCACCATTTCATTTTTTGGTGTGAGTATGGCTCTTTCTTTCAAGTATGATGGGTCATTATACTTCTGTAATAGGGACGGATACATTGCATCTACAATGGATTCTATCTGATTTTGCGATGGGGCAATGTATACATCAAGCGGCACATAAATAAGGTCCTTCTTATTATCTGCATAAACGGATTCATCTCCAATCTTCAAAAGTCATTTATCAAAACTTGTTATTTTGTGTGCTTCAGAACCCATTACTTTTCCACAGCTAAGTCACATATTTTTCCTCAATTCATAAATAGAGAAGTAGGGTCACAAGTGCGAGTAGTTTAGCGATGCATCAACAATATCAGCTCTTGTTCCCTTTGGAATAAAGGGCAATATTTGATGAAAATCACCACCACGTACGAAAGTTATGCCCCCAAAAGGTTTGTCTGCACTATTTTCATACCTATCTCAGAGAATATCCCTCAAAGTCTTGTCTAATGCTTCATAACACAATTTTCTAGCCATTGGTGCTTCATTCGAGATAATCAAAGCAGTCTTTTTAAGAAGTTCCGCTAATTGGCTGCCTGGTTTTATTTCACAGGTTGACTCTGGAGTGACATCTAGAGGAATATGAAAGCATGAATGAGCAGTCCTATCATTTTGTAATAATAAAGCTGCTATACCTGAAGTAGCGACGGGGAGAACTATTGTTGATTGTGATCTGATCTTTGAAATAGTTGTATTCCACGGAAATGTCTTACCCATACCACCATGGCCGTGTATAAAAAATAATTTGCCTTCTTCATTATCAACTAATGATATTATTGCTTCATATGCCGGTCGTTGGCAACTATTTAACAGAGTGAGCGATTTGTCGTGTAGTATTTTGAGCTCGTCTTTGTCATAGTCTAGCTCTTCATTGATTAGGCGATTACCAACATTCTGCATTAATATAGAATCTGGATGTGGCATACCTTTTATATCATTCAAACTTCTACCCATCTTTAAAAGGATGTTGTCAATCTCAAATAGTGTGTACGATTCAATTTGCTTTGCATTTAGTTGTAAATCTTTCAATCGTAATCTATTTCTCTGCATCGATGTGATATCTTCAGATAATATTCTATAGTTATTCTCACATAGCTTGCGTGAATTAGAGACATGACAGTCCATAACTATAGTTACAAAGAGATGTCTCAACTTGTTTCCAGTAGCCCACTGGGCCACCTCTGACAAGCAGTCATTCCACTCTCTGTCATCATCTAATAAGCCTAATGTGTAGCAGCCCTCTCTATAAGTTTTATGATCTACTCCATTGATTCTTCTGATGCTTTCAAAGGAAGTGCACCCTTTGATAAAATTCAGCAGCATACGCATATAAAAACGTTCTCCACTTGCCGGGTGTGCAAAGTAGATTATGCCAACTGCATGTTTCTTCTGCCTCCTGGTCCACTTTTTGTCTCTTCCATTCCATACCCAGCGCGTTGGAAATTCTGAATATGTTAGTTCTCTCGCATCAGGGTATTGTTTTTTAGCGTCAAATCATTCCGTAAATTTTGTTTTCTCAATATCGGGTCTACTCAGTATGCTTTCAGCTCTCCTCGATTTTTCATATATTATGGGTTTTTGTCCTTGTATATGGAAAGGTAAGAGCTCAACTGCCGGTTGTCTTTGATGTATATCAAATTTATAGATCCTCCACCAAGCTTCTCTAGCCGATATGTATCTGCAATCTAGATACTTTTTGATCTCATCATTTTCTTTTGTTGTCCCAGTTGAATCTATTATTGTTGTTGCTCTATCAGACCCTTTATGAACATACTTGAATAAGTACTTCACCAACCTTGAATAATTGCAGTCTTCAACATTTATATGTGCATCAAACTGGACAAGCAAGTCGCTGTTGTATGGAACAACATATTTTTTGTCTAAGATGACACCATGTTTCTTGTCTTCTATACCAGTGTTCTGTCTCATATAAATGGGGAATCCATCAGAATCAAAATTTGTTCAGTCATTGTATTTCTTTGGGAAATGCTTTGTGCACTCCCTTTGTTTCATACATGGGCAACTAGGATTTAGTTCTACACAAGGTCCATGCATCATATAGTTCTTGACTGCATTATACCTATCTGGATCATCTTGAAAATATAGTATTTCAGCTGATATTACTCTATCAATATGATCTGGTGTGGGTTTTTTTTAATGTTTCATGAAGGAAAAAGCAGTATATGTGCATGTGGCAAGCCTCTTTTTTGGAACTCAATTGTATATGTACCTGCAAAAAAATTATATGCGGACCTGATTAGCATGTTGGGTGTCATGAATTGGTTGCATAATCTTCAAAATAAGCATGAATTGTAGTACCTAGACATGAGGTATGTACTCATTTATAAAGGCATGACTTAATAGTTTTGTCCTGGCTGATCTATTCCCCCCAACCCTTTGAATATGAGTTTCTTGTAGGTTACAAATCTAAGCTGATCTTTTAGTGTATGCCATTAATATTAATAGTGTTTGGTGTTTACTTGTTCATGTTTGTGTGAACTTTGTTAATTTTGACTAAACTTTATTACAAATTGGAAGTGTCTTATTCCCTGTTGCATATTGATTGCTCCTTACGAAATTAGTCCGAATAGTACTCTTTTTTACCCATACATGGCAAACACATAGTACATAAAATCATGATAAACACCATACTCATCTTTCAAAACCTGTTGACCCGATGAATTACATGAGTCATTCTTTAGTATGTTTGCCAATTAGATTTTATTACTTGGGCATGATTATTGTTGGTTTGTAATTGTGGTGCATGTATTCCTTTTCTACTCTTCAACCTTCAGTTATTTATTCAAATTACAACAGTAGACTATTGCTTAGTACCAAATTCTATTTTTTCCACTCGTTGATTGTTTTATTTTGGGTCTGTTTTGTTGCTAGATATCATGTATTCCAAAAGTACTAATGCAATTCCTAGTAATTAACCATCCTAGGAGTTTTGGTTAGGTTGGTTGCACATATGATTTTGATTTTGTGACAATGTTCTTTATCTTTGTTCTCACATATATATACTAGTTTTTTGACATGTGTGTTGCACGTGATTACCAATTCCATGTTAAATTGTTTAGATGTCATATGAACATGAGAAGAGAACAACTATATTTTATAGATTCACATATTTTCACATTTGTTGTGAGTTTTTTTTTTCAAAAAAAAAGAACTCGGAACATTTTAAAGTAATATAATTTGAACTTAGAAGATCTTGTTAACTTGATAATACATTTGTGACATATATAATACTTTAATTTAAATACAAATACCTACTCGAATATAAATATATATTTACATTAATGAAAATATTTATCTCATAACATTAGCTATTAAATAAATAATAAAAATTAAACTAATACAAACTTAAACTGACGTTATTACAAGTCATATGAACTTTTCTTCGTCCAAAATACTGAAATATTAAGAAATTGTAAATAAGTAAAATAAAAGGGCAATGTTTATAGTAATAACTATTTTGAAGCAAACTTCCTGAGAGTCTAAATCATATAAGTAGCATTGACAAATAAAGTCATTCTTTTGTCTTGAGCATCAAAAATAAATCGTGACAATTCTCTAAATTTTAGAAAAAGATATTTAGAAGCATATATATACTTCACAAGATACATTGTTATCAAAAACAAATGAATTTAGACTACATGTTAACTTTGTATATTGGAACATTACATACTAATGTATATATCAAGTAAAAAAATAATTATTATACCATCAAAATTATTTTCCTCAAGTACTCGAGGTTATGGAATATACCCTCTTAGGATAGAATGACTTAATTCATCAGAATAGTGGTACCTCATATTCCGCTACACTTCGAACTCACTCAACGACAATAAATCACACAAAAAAATTTAAAAATGGAAGAAGAAGAAGAGTATAAGATTAAAAAAAATTGTGGTTGAAAAATGAGAGGAAACCCCTCTATTTATAGTCAACAAAGGGTAATATGAACAAATGTTTTTTGTGTCTTATCTGAAAAGTTATGACCTTTCCGAGAAGTCACAACCCTTTGAAAAAGTCACAACTCTTTAGAAAAATAACAACTTATTGAAAAAGTCACAACTCATCGAAAAATCACAATCTTTTGAAAAAGTCACAACTCATCGAAAAAATCACAACCCTTTGAAAAAAGTCACAACTTATCGGAAAAGGCACAACTCATCGAAAAAGTCACAACCTAAGTTAGGGATATTATAGTAATTTAATATTCAAGTTAGGAGTTCATGCTTTTAAGTTGATATATATATATGCAACTATATTATAATATAAAATTATTGAGATTGCATATAGCGTGATTCAGTAGCACGGTATTGAAGAGTATTTGTTTGGCAGATCATACATGCAATTATTTTCCTGAAAGGATTATCCTTTTTAATATGTTGCATTAGTTGGCACAACTTGATCGAGAAAATTCTGCATATGATGTCCACGCGGCTACCATCGGCTTCTTGGTTAATTAGGCGCAACATTGCATTTATTTCCAGCCACTTTGGGTTGCAAGTGAAAGTAAGGAACAAATCGGGGTATCTAGCCCACCTACATATTGCCATTGCATCTTGATAATTTTGTGTCCTATAACGACGTCCCCCCGTGTGTGATGAAAGTAGTATATTAGTTTTCCCGCCATTGAGCAATCTAAATCTCCACGTACAATTTCATCCATCAAGCAACCAAAAAGATCTGACCTAAGTATTTTTTGGTTATTTCAGATATACCTAAATCTTTCTTCTTCAATTGCCATATACCCACCTACAATGTATTGTTGCAAAAGCCTGCCAGCTTGTAGTAGAGTGTGGGCCTCATTAAGGCGGCGTTGTATGCTGTAGCCATAAATTGTCTCACTGTCAAGTTTTTGCGCGTGAATATTTTTTGACTTTCTGAAACCAAACGTATTCCAAGCCTATATCCATCTTCCCCATAAGGGTGTATTAATGGGTAAGTCATCGACATGAAACTTGGGTGTAAATTTGTGATCCATTGCAGCTCATTCTTACGGTGTTCCACAATTTCATCTCGTTGAAAGTTAGCATCTGTAAGTTCACCAATGATTAAC